>PVJH01044676.1:0-12869 GCA_004026705.1 Nesogale talazaci | reverse complement strand
ATTGGCTGGGCTGACGGGGAACGGGTGAGAGGTTTGGGGAGGGGGTGGGAGTTCATGCTGAAAGGGTACAGAGTGTGTCTGAGGTGATGATAAAGTTAATCCAGGGCTGAGCCCCGGTGGCGTGGTGGTTGTGCGCGGAACTGCGGCCCACTGGGACGGAGGTTCAATTCCAGCAGTGGAGCTGGGCCTCCTACTCCCACCACCGGAGAGCCGTGATGCCCCCCCCCCAAAAAAAAAGTTAATCCAACTTAGTGAATCATCACCACACCATCGCGGAATCGATGGCTGTCATGGCTATATACAAAACTGCCAACCTCACGGGACGAGGGAGAACTGCCCGGGGGTTTCTGAGACCCTCACTCTTTCAGGGAGCAGGAGCCTCACCTTCCTCCTGAGGAGCAGCTCATGGTTTCAAACCACTGATCTTGGGGTTAGCAGCCCAGCCCAGCATGCCACCCCTCGGGCACCAGCACTCCAGGTGCCCCATGCCGCGCACCCAGCAGAAGTGGACCGAGGGGAGGGCCTTGGTGTGTGCGGGGAGAGATCTCGTCCTCTGAGAAACCCTCACACCCACGGGAATCTAGGAAATCATTAAGTGGTTCCTGCTCTGAACTTCGTCTCTTTCCCTGTAGAGCAGCTGTTCTCAACCTGTGGGTCTCGACCCCTTTGGGGGGTCAAGCAACCCTTTCACAGGAGTCCCCTAAGATGTTCAGAAAACACATATTTCCGAGGAACGGAGACACTGATCCTCTATCTGTCTCCAGGTGGGTCCGCCCACATGCAGATGCACCCACCTACAGTGCCCTGCATGAAGAGTGTGACCCATGCTGTATCACGCTTCCAGACATTTCATTTATTTGTCCTTAGAAATAAGTATTTCATGATAGATAATGACGTGTTGCTTTGTGATTCATCATTACGCTTTAGTATCCAACATCCTGCCTGTCAGATATTTGCATGGCGAGTCATGGAAGAAACAAAATGACAGTGAGGGTGTAGCCACGGACAGGATGTTGTGGTTGGGGGTCAGCCTCCCAGGAGGCACCCCAGGAAAGGGTTCTGTGTGAGGGGGTGCTGAGAACCACTGCTGGAGAGGGGGTGGTGCCGGCGGAATCCTGAGGTTTCAGGAGGATCCCTCCCCAGTACAGAGCTGGGGAGCACCCAAGACACCACCCCCCTCATAGCCCCACTCGGTGACTCAGCATGGGGACATCTGTGGGTTGCAGCAGGGTCCCAGCCTGGACCCCGCTCTCAGGGAGCTCACAATCCTCCTGCTGCCCAGCAAGAACGGGTCTGTGAAAGAGGAGCCACTGTCAGGGAGCCGAAGGCAAATTCTGGAGACCCTGGTTTGGATGCCCGGAAACAGGCTTTGAGGAAGTCCCCCACTCCAGGGGCCTCAGGCTACTCCCTCCCTGGCTCTGTGGCTTTTCAGACATACCCAGCCAACATGGAAAACCTTGGCTAGGTCCACATTCTTGGGGAACCCAGCCCCGAACGGGACAGATAGCCGGCGCTGGCCAGCAGACCAACCAGCAGAAGTTTGGCCTCTCACAGAACTGCGGCCCCCATAGGACACGAGGGGCCTCAACGATGTTCTTCATGTTGCAGTTCTGCCTTCCCTGAGATCCTTGAACCCCTCCCCAAATGTCTCCACATGGCTAGGCCCCGTGCTGGGTATGGCCCAGCTCTGCAGCGTGTGGTGGACCCTGGCCCCAGGAGACTGAGCAGGCAGGGCCATTGCTGTATGCGAACACACGGTCTCCAGGGCTAGGTAGTTGCAGGTGAAGGCGGCGGTGGGGTGGGGGGGCGGGGGGGCTCATTTGTGGAAGAGAGAAAAACAGAGGAGGAATTTGGCAGCTCCTCCCCCCCCCCCCGCCCCCATGAAGAGCTGGGGCTGACGTGTCACTTGGACGGGAGATAGTGCTCGCTCACTCCTGGGCCTGCGTGACTGAGAAACAAGCCCAAGCCATTCGCTTGTGTGTAAGAGAAAGCGCTTTAAATCAAGAAGTAATTACACATCCAGCAAACATCCCAGCCCGGCCCACCTCAAGCCCACAAGTCACATGCTGGTCCACAAACCCCTCTTCAGACCCCACAGCCACATGCAGTCATGCAGAATGGGAGGGGGGGCGGGGCACAGGCCAGTGGGTGCAGTCTTGAGGGTCACTGGACACGTCTCCAGGGCTCTGACTGCCCTTAGGGCCACTCCAGGTGGCTCCTCCAGAGAAAGGTGAAGCAGCCAGAGAAAGAGGGGAGGTTCCCGGAGCCTCCTTATGAGGACGCCACGCCCACCAGGAGGCATCAGCAGGCTGTGACCAATCAGGCGAGATTCCACCCCCACACTAGAAGTTGATGTGAAATTATGTAACTGCCAGGCGGGGAAGACGGATGCCCAGACACAGGGCAACCCCCGGGGGCATGTTGAAAGGCGATTGGACCTTACCCAGCCTCTCACCTCCCGCCCTGTGCAAGAATAGGTTTCTGTCTGGGAAAGTCGCCCCCGCCGTGGTGTTTCTGAGGCGGAGTTCTGGGTCCCTGCAGACATGCTGCCATGAGATTTCTCATCCACAGCCCCTCCAAAGAGACCCGGGGGCCAATGGGCTCGGCCACCATCTCCACGGTCAGGGGTTCGGACACCAGCCGGAGCTCAGCCAGAGCAAGTGCCGGCAGGTCAGCGGGTAAGAAGGGGCCGCTGGGGCTGGAGAGAGAGGACGCACCAGCCACTGCACACTGCTCTCTCCTCCCACCCCCTCAGAGCCAGGGCCCTCCTACAGGGCCAGCTCCGCCCAAGGCCAGGCAGGATGAGTCCCCAGGGGACCCGCATGCCCTCTCTGCAGGACTGACCCTCGGAGAGGCTGATGTCCAGAGAAGGCTGATGCCCAGGTGGCAAAGACCACATACAGGACCCCGGGAGGGCAGCTCCGCAGGCTTCCGAGGCTGTTCCTTTAAAAACAAACAAACAAACACATTTCCTGTGGTTTGGGCCAAAAGTTTCTTTTGTTCGGCACTTTGTACCAAACGTTTTGTGGCGTGACATGGATGGCTGCTCCCACTGGCACAGTCCTCACTCCACTTCCTCCCCCTTCACACACCCCGCTCTGCTCTTCCTCCCTGGTCTGGGCTGCCCTTTGAAGGGGTGGCAGTGCCATCATCTGGTGTCAACTTGCGAAGGGGCGGAGTCTAGCCTGTCAATCAGGTTGCAGCTTGATGACCTCATGTGAGGCGCCATGGAGATAAATAGCTCCCTGGAGTCGGACGCAGACGCTCTGCGTCGTCCTCCTGCTGATGAGGCTGGTGGAGCTACGCTGGAGCCCTGGAGCTGGAGGAGCCCCGTGGGGACCCACGGCAGTGCCGAGATGCTTCCACCGCCACCAGATCCACAGGACTTCCCTGGCCCGTGATCTCCCTGCATTCGATGTCATGGCGTCATGCGTTTCATGAGTTCTGACGAGGAATTTATAGATGGGCATGGGACATATGGACTAATATCAGACTTATGGGCATGGACTGGACTGGGCTGGGATGTTTTCTCAATAGACAGCTGCTCTTTATATGAAGCTCCTCCTTATACACGCTGAGCCTCCCTGGACTTGTTTCTCTGGTCTACCAGCACCATGAGTGTGACTGACTGTTGCAAGATATGCCCAGGCCCGCCCCCCACCCCCACCCCCCACCGAGTTCTCTCACCTCCTGGGCTGTCTCCTGTTGTGGGGGATTCAGCCCCAGCTTTGAAAGGTGACCGAAAGCCACAGTCTTGGGGAGGGGGGCCTCCAGACTCTATCCATCCAAGTAGCCTGGTGCTTTTTTCAAAAACCATTTTATTGGGGGTTCATACAATTCTATCACAAGCATATATCCACCCATTGTGTCAAACACATTTGTAGATATAGTGCCCTTGTCATTCTCAAACATCTTTCTACTTGAGCCCTTCTATCAGCTCCTCATTCCCCCCCTTTCTCCTCCACCCTCCCTCCCTCACGAACACTTGATCGTTTCTAAATTATTATTATTCTCTCACATCTTACACTGACTGATGTCCCCCTTCACCCACTTTTCTGATGTCCATCCCCCTGGGAGGGGGCTATAGCAGCTCATTGTGGTCGGTTCCCCCTCTCTCCCCCAACCTTTCCCTTACCCTCCTGGTATGGCTACTTTCACCGTTGGTCCTGAGGGGTTTGTCTGCCTGGACTCCCTGTGTTTTCAGCCCTTAGCTGTACCCTGTACGTGCTCGGTCTCGCCGGATGCGTAAGGTAGAATTGGGATCATGATATTGATGATGGGGAAGGGGGAATCCTTAAAGAATTAGGGGAAGGTTGTATGTTTCCTCTTGCTACACTGCCCCCTGACGGACTGGCCTCCTCCTGAGACGCTTCTGTAAGGGGATGTCCAGTTGTCTACAGATGGGCCTGGGGTCCCCACTCCACACGCCCCCTCATCACACTGGCCTGGTGGAATTGTGGCAGAGTTTCCCCACATTTTGCCCCTCTCTGTGGTCTCCCAGACCCATCAGCCTTGGTGGCTGTGCACCGTCTGGTCCTTCCGTCTCTGACTCATGGGGGCCGGTGGTCATGTGGCCCACTTCTCCTCCGACCAATCGCTCCTCTGCATCTTTGACGTATCTACACTGCTCCTGGCTCCGGGCAGGGGAGAAGGCCAGCAGCTGCCCCTCCGCCCACTGCAGTCTCCAGACTTCCCCGGTCGCTAAAGTCAGACTCCCTCCCAGGGGCTCGCAGCAACCCCGGGTTCCAAGCAGAGCAGCCCATGTGGTCTCCAAGCCCGCACCTCCCCACGACACAGAGAGCCTCTGCTCTCTCCAGAACCGCGGCTGGTGGGCTCTAGCTGCCAACCTGGAGGGCCGCCCAGCGAGGGACCTCTTCCCCAGGTAGGCTCCAATCACCGGCGTTGACATCGGCAGTGAGAGACGAGGGGACGGACGGACGGAGGTGGGGGGAGCGGGTGTCTAACTGCGCTGTCGCCCCCGCTCTCTGCAGTGGGACAGACGAGCTCGGGACTCAGCCCAGCTTTTTGATCAGCTGCTGGATGTCCTCACCACCCCCTTCTTCTCCCCCATCCCAGAGCTGAAGGCTGAGTTTCAAAGCGGGGCCCACAGCCCTGCCTCCCCCCACCCTCCTCCCGCGCTGTCAGGGCTGTCCGGATGAGATGGGCCTTGGCGTCAGGCAGCGCTGTTTGGACTAATTGAGCCTCACCCGGCAAGGGTTCTCTGGCGGTGTCCTTACTTGCGTTCTAATGGGGAGCTTATTAGCCGGGGTGGGGGCTGGGGGCGCTCCAGATTCTGCCCAATTAATGCTGCCCAAAGACAGTGAGAGAAAAGTTTGAAGACAAGCCCCCTCCCTGCGGTGGGAGTTCAGACGCAGACCGGAACTACACAGGGAGGAAGAAGACACCAGGGCCTGCTGCCCCAGAGTGGGCGCTGGGAGGTGGGAGCACGTGTTCTGGCTACGGGTCCAGCTCGGCTGTGGACCTGCTGGCTGATCCCAGGACGCGCCCTGCACTGCTCACCTGCCCCTGCCTCAGTCTCCCCCTCTGCAGATGGAGAAGCTGGAAGATGGACCCAGTGTAAAATAAGGCGCCAGGTACTCAGCGCTTGCCAGTGGGCCGGGTGGCATCACCCACGGGCATCAGTCCTCCGGGATGCTGTGCAGACCCAATCACAACGCTCGGCCCCCGAGCTCCCACGCCACGCAGGCTGCCCAGTGACAGCCACTCACCAAACTAGGTGGCCCAAAGCCCCACATGCAACGGTTCCTTTAATTCCAGGAAGGCTGGTGGTGTGAGTTCAGGCCGAGCCCAGGCCCTGGGTGAGAGCTAAGACTCTTGTGAGGTTGTCCCTCCGAGACGTGCCAGCAGGGCCCAAGGGGGCCACCATGACCCAGTGTCCAGGGGTTTGATCTACAGGGGGAGGAGGCAGCAAATGACAGAATGTTCATGGAAGGCAGACATCCTGGGTCACGGAGGCCGGATGAGCCTCCACCCCAGCTACCTGAGGTTGTCTTTAAACCTTAAACCTTAAAAAAACAAGAACACCCTGCGCTCTTCCTGAAGCCAAATAGTACGGCGGCTGGATGGCTTAGCTGAGGCTCCGTGCGGGACCCTGAGTGGCTTTGAGACAACTCAAAAGCGGAGGCAGCAGGCTTGGACAGCGACTTGGCGGTGGACTGGCTGGTGCTAACAGCCGCCGTGCAGCGTGCACGGGCTCTCGTGAAAGGTTAAAAAGCAGGGGGTGCCCTTGGGGACCACATGCGGCTGGCACCAAGTTCAATGACCTCACACGGGTGAGGAACCCTGGGGGCACCTGCTCCGTGGGGGCAAGAAGGGGGTCTCCACTCCTGCACAGAGTGACCGTCTCAGAAGCACACAGGGGCAGCTCTGCCCTGTCCTCTGGGGTGGCTCTGACAAGCCAGCAGTGGGTGACTCCTACGAGGGGCACCCATGAAAATAACCGGACGGTGCTGGGCGGGGTGGAGCTTCCAGCAGCTCCCTCTGAGTTTGCGCACCCAGTGGCGTCACCTGGGAAGGTTCTCTGTCACAGTGGATGTCTTCGTGGAAGCAGTTTCCCCACGAGCCTAGTTTTTGGGGTTTTTTTTTATGATGGCTGATTTAAGAGAACAGCGTGCAGCTGTGAGATTTTGTCTCCTGCTCGAGAAAGATGTTGCAGAAACTGCCATGATGTTGGACACAGCTGACCAGGATAGCTCTGCGGGAAAGACTCATGTACTCCTGGTCTTCTCGTTTCAAAAAGGGGAAATGAGGTGTCCGTCTCCTCCCCCGGGGGCACAGAGGTATGTTATATATAAAACCTTGAAATTTAGTGTGTCTTGGGGTGGGGGGGCACACAAAATCCAGCCAAGCCCCCGGCCATGGAGTAGATGTGCCCCACAGTGACCCCACAGCGACCCTGAGGGACAGGGGAGGCCCCCCCCAGTGAGTCTCAAAGGCCGAGACCCTTCCCGGGAGCAGATAGCCTCCTCTTCCTCCCTCAGGGCAGCTGTTGGATTTAAGCCACTGACCTCACAGTTAGCAGCCGATCTGTGTGACCCCATCCCACCCGGGCTTCCACGCTGACGCGGCCCAAGGCACCTGTACTTCTTACCCAGGGGGACAGACTACAGAAAAGTGAACGGAGGGAGGGCCAGAGTCGGACATGAGAAAAGCCACATGGGCGGCATTCAGAGGGGCTTCCGGATCCAGTGAGGCAAAGAAACAAGGGGCTCTGGCCCACATCTGAAAATAGAATGGATCCCACCAAACATCACCCGATTGGGCTTTGCATCCATCCTCAGGACCAGACCCTGGGCAGGAGAGGACAGCATGGACAGACGACCGGCTGGGCAGTGTTTGGCTCAGCGGTACGTCAGGGTGAGCGCAGGGCAGCCAGCTCTCCCTCTATTGGGTGAGTGTGGGACTCGACCTCATGATGACTTGATTGGCATTTCCTGAATGACTGATGACCACACCGTCTCCCCTTTCCTTCCTTGCTTTTTCAACCATTTCATTTGTCGCTATCACCATTCCCAAAACATGTTCTTTTTACTTCAACCCTTGGTATCAGCTCCTCATTTTTCCCTTCCCTTCCTCATGAACCCTTGATAATTTATAAAAAAAAAAAAATTCATGTCTTACACTGATCAATTTCTCCCTCCAGTCCCTTTTCTGTTGTCTGTCCCCCAGAGCGGGGGTTATGTGTAGATCCTTGTGACTCCTTTCCTCTTTCTCCCTCACCTTACCCTTCCCCTCCTGGTGTGGCTACTTCAATTTTGGTCCTCGGGGGTTTATCTGTCCTGGATTCCCTGTGTTTCCAGCTCTGATCTGTACCCACGTGCATGTTCCGCCCTAGCCAGATTTGTAAGGTAGAACCGGGGTCACGATGGTGGGGGTGGGGAGGGCATTAAAGAACTACAGGAAAGCTGTATGTTTCATCGGTGCGACACTGCCCCCTGACTGACTCATCTCCACCCTGAGGCCCTTCTGTAAGGGGATGATGTCCTCTTGTCTACAGACTCCACACTCTCCCTCATTCATAATGATATCATTTTTTGTTCTGGGTCTTTGATGCCTAAGGGATCCAATGGGATGCCTGACCCCATTGACATCTCATGATCACACAGACTGGTGTGCTTCTTCTCTGTGGACTTTGTTGTTTCTGAGCTAGATGGCCACTTGATTATCTTCAAGCCTTTAAGACCCCAGACGCTCTATCTTTTGATACCTGGGCACCATCAGCTTTCTTCACCACATTGCTTGTGCACCATTTGGTCTTCAGCGATTGTGTCGGGAAGGTGAGCCTCAAGAAATGTCAGGTTAATAGAGCAAAGTGTTCTTGCCTTGAGGGAGTACCTTCCTAGAGGCCAATGTACGTCTGCTGCCTTAATACTAAACCTATAACTGTATGCACATAGATCTACTTCCCCATTGTCGGATACAAATGTGTTTGCATGTGTACATGCCTGTATTTACAGCTCTACACGTGGCCTTTGCCCCCAGTTCTTTCCTCTAGTTCCTTTTACTTTCCTCTTGTCCTACCGTCATGCTCAGCCTTCTTTTGGGTTTCAGTAATTTCTCTCGGTGACGTTGCCCTTGATCAAGCCCCACCAGGCATGTGCTTCCTCACATCCCCTCTAGCGAAGGGTCGATTTAAATGCCATGTCCAGGTTTTTTTAATTAGGCTATTCCTCGAATTATTATTGAGTTCCCAGCACTGCTGTATCTTCTGAAAGCAAGCATTTTGTTGAATGCACGCTTTGCAAATAGTCCCTCCCAATTGGTGGGGGGCTTTTCCCAGAACAGAGGTACCCAGAAGGGACTTCGTGGGTGAGATTATAAACGCAGCACACACCGGACTCAGCTGTCATGGAGCCCCGCCCACAGCCTAGGCCCCACCCACAGCCCGCCCCACCCAGATGACGTGATCATGGAGCTCCACCCACAACCCAGGCTTCTCACAGCCCGGACCCCATCCAGATGATGTGGTTGTGGAGCCCCGCCCACAGCCCGGGGCGAGGCTCCCTCACCCCTGTTGAGTGGAGTCCCTTCCTCAAGTGGGCAGCCATCCTCACCACCTCTTCTGAGTTGCCCCGCCCCCGCGAACATGACATCACTGGCCCCTGAGGGGGGCCCCCCACCCATGGAGCATTCTTGTCCATTTGGAGAGGAGCGCTGGGCGCCTTGGGCTCTTGATGTGCTGGAACGTCTGAATTGTAGGCTATGTGAGTCCTAACGCTATGTGTAACGCTCTGTGTGCCCCTAACGCTGCTGGAGGGAAAACACGCGGGAGCTACAGTCTGCAGCGTCCACTCGATGGCAGTCAGCGAGCTGTCCGTTGGGGACTCACAGTGACGCAGTGCCCCACAGGGTCCCGGAGGCGGTCAGTCTTACAGAGCCGCTGGCGAGTCCGGAGCAGCTAGAAGAGTTTGGTTTGAAGACACCTTCGAGGGGACCTTTGGTTGAAGAGTTTGTCTGGCTGTGTCTGCTGTGTGTGGGTTTCTGTCTGTGAAACCCAGGACTGCGGCGGAGGGAAGGGGCCGGGGGGTGGGGGGGCACACAGAGACAGTCCCTGGAAGGGGCTGGCAGGGGAGGGCCAGGGAAACGGGGAACCAGGATGAGCCTGAGGAGAACTTGTTCTAAAACAGACGGTGGTGATGACTGCACAAATCTTAATAGGACTGAGCAATTCAATTGTAGGATATGGGGGGAGGGGAAATGTAGTGATTTTTATTTTCTGTCATTGGTATCCAATAACGTTGATTTTTTAAAAAAGCGAACAACATTTTTTTTTTAAAAGACTTGAAAGCTGCTCTTGGGGCAGTGCTTTCTGGGGTTCCTCCAGCTGATCAAAGATTACACAGTAGAGTCCTGACCAAAAGGGGGGAGCTGTGGGACAGAATTTCACCTTCTCACAGACTCCAGGCTTTCAGGCACAGACTCGGCTCTGCGCCTGTGACCAGGGCCTATGTCCCCACCACCAGCCTCCCTCAGATTCTAGCCATGCCCGCCCCCACCCCACCACCACAGCTGCAGCCTCAAATCCCCTAATGCCAAGGGCTCAGCTATCTGAGAAGGCAGACAGGACCCCCTCCTGTGGGCCCAGGTGCTAGGCTCTCAGCTGCTGCCCTCCCTCCACACCCAGCCCTGAGACAGGGCTACTGCCCCCTGAGCTCTTCCAAAGCCTCAGATCCAATGGTGACCCAGGAAAAAGGCTGGGTGGGACCATGGAGCCCCCTCTGACCTCACCCTGCATCCAGCTGAGCTCTGGAGGCAGGGGTGGGGGGACAGGTCTCCCTGGGGATGATGGCAGCACCGGAGCCTTGTGTTATCGGGGGCAAGGTTTTCAGTGACCTCACCGGAGGTGCGTCGCAGTCCGTGTCCCTAGGGCAGAAGGGACAGCAGGAGCATCCAGTGGGCTCACCTTCTCTGAGCTCTTCCAGGGGTGTCAGGGCATGTAGTCCCCAAAGACCACCCCTAGGGGCCCCGCAGGGTCCCTCAGCCTGAGTTTGCACAGCCTCCAGGTCCATGGGGCTCTAGGGACATGAGACCACAGGCCTGGCTCCCACACCCAGCCTATATATAGCAGCCCACCCATGGCACCCTCACCGCTCTCCCTGGAACCTCACTTCTGCCTGCAACACCCACCCCCTAGGACGCCCAGGGTCCTGCCCCTCAGCATCAAGGAGGCCCCCGCTTCCAGGCTTTGCACCCCACACTCCCTGCCCCTCGCATGCCTCCCTCCTGAGAGCTGCTGGGGTCCCTGGCCATGCAGGGCCTCTTCACACCTGGCCCCTGCCTCCCAGCCAGGTCAGCCATTGGAGCCCCTCAGCCGCACCTGGTGACCTGCTCCCATCCCTGGTGACCTGCTCCCATCCCCGTGGCAGCCCTGGAGAGCCGGGCCCGAGGCCCCATATGGGGGCCCAGCTGTCAGCAAGGGCCGGGGTGGGCACCAGCAAGGTAGAAATGCCTTCATCTTGACATACATGTGGGCGACACCTGTATACCTGTGTCTACCTGAGGGAAGGGTCGTGTCAAGGAGGCCCCGCTCTGACATGTCTCTGTGACATGAAGGAAGCAGTGCTGAGTGCCTCGTCCTGGGGACAGCGTCCCACAGACAAGGGCCTTAGCTTGGGAGACGTGAAGCGGTGCCCCTGGGGGCTGCTCTGTCTGCATGCGTGCCCTGTGCATGTGGTTACTTGTGGAATGATGCCCACTGCAGCACAGGTGAACCTCGCAAAGGTCACGCGGGGTGAAAGTGGCCAGTCGCATGGAGGCCAAACCTGCACTCTCGCCTTATGAAATCAACAGGCCTATGGAAACCCCAGGGGCTCCATGGAGAAGGCGGGTGGGGGGCCGTGGGCACAGTGAGTTAGTGTTGACACCAGTGGGACCATTTGGAAGAGGACAGCTACAATGTTTGCACCTCTTGGAGTAAGGGACCAAGACAGGAGTTTTCCACCTTATAGACTGCAAAATATGAAGCAAACTATTTGCCAGCATTTAGCTGGAAGTTAGTAGTTAGATTTTCTCCCTGAAGCTCCCAGTTATCTGAGGCCTTTGTGTGTCTCACCACAGAGCTGACTCCCTGCTGTTAGGATGAAGATTCCCTTCCCTTGAAGCCTGGGGGCGGATTCACATGCTGTTGTTAATGATCTCTATGGAACCTGTTTAGCCACATCCAGGAGTCTGGGGTCTGGTCTTGTCACAGGGGTCCCTGATACTTCCCCTTCCTATAACTGTGTGTGTGTGGCACAACCCCTTTCTGTGACATATGGCCTTGCCTGTAATTAGGGGCCTGGCATGGCTCCAAAGTGTATATAAGGATTGGGCATGCTAGAGGCTCTCTCTCCTCGCTCTCCTCCCCCCTCTCTCCTGCGCCACTCTCCCCTGCCTTCAGTGCTGGACGCTCTTGGTTCCTGTCCCTCATGTAATCCCTTCCCCCACTCACTGTCTCTCCACGTGGACGGCCCCATCAGCAGAGGTGAGCATGCTACCACGATGTGTTATATGTCTGACTCATTATTTCCTTCTCTCTCAGGCTCTTTATGGCTTTACCATAATAAATAATAAATACCGCTGTACAACTGCACCTGCCGGACCCGTGAGGTGTGTATGGGCGGCCGACCCTCCTGACAGGGGAGCTTGTGTGCGCTGAGTGGCGCACAGAGACTTGGAATCCGTGCTTGGATCCGTGTATGTTCTGCCGTGCTCGCCCACTAGCAAGGGTAGTGGGCCACGGACAGCCTGACACGCCCAGCGCAGAATGTGAAGCCTTGTGCCTATGCTTCATCAGGGACGGACGGATGACCAGGCCACAGGAACGCCGGGCTTCTCCTCTCTGAGACCGGGAGGGCTGGGTGGTGTCTCGCCACCACTCTGAGAGGAACCAGTTAGAAGGTTCGGGATAAAGTGGGAGAAAAATGGGGAACAGGACACAACATCATGAAAGGGACCGACCCCCCAAGACTGACCCTCGGCCACTCGCCAAGCCTATACCTGAACCCCCCCGCCCTCCCCAGGCTCAGCGGTCAGCCAGTCAACAGCCAGGTCTACAGAGAGAACAGTGGCAGGAGAGGCCCACTCCTCAGAGCAGTTGCGGTACAAGGGTAGAGGTCAAGGGTCAGGGCAGAGGGGAAGGACAGCAGAAGCACAGAGGGACTGGGCTACAGGACGTGGAAGGGAACTGGGGCTCGGCCAGGGGCGGAACAAAGCAAACCTGAGTGGAGTGCTGAGGAGCCCGGCCTTCTGCTGGGCACCCCCTCCCCCCTCACAGTGAAAGGGGTGTGTGTATGTGAATGTATGTGTGGGGGGGGAGCACTCTCCCCACAGTAAAAGAGGTGTGCGTGAGTGTGTGTATGTGCTGGGGA
>PVJH01044675.1:0-12859 GCA_004026705.1 Nesogale talazaci | reverse complement strand
ATTCGAGAGTCATAAATACTTGTAAAAGTATTTTACAAGTAAGGTAAGATTAAAGCAATATTTCAAATGACACTAGGGTCATTTTCATTTTCAAAATTTTTCTTCAGAGCCACGTGAACATAAAGAAAGATCTGCAGATGGCTTTTGAGTGGCAGCTTGCTGACCCCGGCATCAGACAGATCTTTTGCTACAGATTCCTTTCAAGGTATCCAAAAGCAAAGATACTACATCGATGATGAAGGAGCCTGACCTAAGGCCCCCCTCTCTTCGGTAGCCTCAGATGCATGTGACATTGGGGTGGTGAGAGAGGAAGACAGAAGTACCAGGTGGGTTGAAACCAGGGATTTGGCAAAGAATATCGGATCTACTGTGGACTGCCAAAAGACCAAGCAGATCCGTCTCAGAAGGAAGACTGTCCGAAGCAACGAGAGTGCGACTCAAGATTCATGACTCAGAACAACTCGTCAGGACAGACCAATCAGAGAAGGGTGACGTGCTTGGAAAAGCAGAACCAACTCACTCCTCACTCACTGCCATCTGCCGACTCACTGCAACCCCCCTTGGTTTTATGACCCTGTAACTGTTTGTGGGAAAAGAAAGTCGGTCTTTCTCCCAAGGGGCTGATGGTGGTCTCATTTGTGGGTCACAGCCCGATGCGTAACCACTGTGTCACCAGGGACATTAAAAATGGAGGAACCCGCCAATGTCACAGATTGCCACGTCAGTCTCATACACGGGATCGTGAAGCTGGTATGCGATCAGACAAAATTTCAGCTTATTAGACATAAGGTCCCTATGAGTAGGAACTTTCTCCGTGTCAGTTAGCCTAACAAGCAAAGTCTCGGACTTGTTCTAATTTAGAGTGAGGCTTCATTTATGGCCAGAACGTGAAAGAGGTACCAGCACCACCAGCCCAGCACACACACCCCACCCCAACCCTGAATGGATCGAAACAATGGCATGGGCAATACAGAGCCACCCCACTGGGCTAAGATCACCTGGGGAAAGAAAATCTTCCCCCTGGTCCATTTTGGAGGATCTGCATCGGCATCCTATAGGAGATGGACATTCCTGGACATCTTGACAGCACATTAGGACGCCCCGCACAAAGGCAGTGGACTGCTTACCTCTTCAAAAGCGCCACAGCCAGTCACCAAAATGTTTGGCCGGAAATTCTCCACTTTTACTTTCTTCTCCAACCTGGTGTTCAGATCAGCCAAGGAGGCGTCTGAGAAGATCAAAACTGGGCCGCAGTCTGGGTAGGCTACCTGTCACAAGAACACAGCACAGTCAGGCCTCACTGCCCTGGGAAATTTCTTAGACCAACCCCAAAGCTAAGTACAGCCCATTAACAAAACCACTTGAGTGCTGGAGAATGGCATCGAGAAAGAGAGTTGGTACTGTGAGCTTGGAAAAGCCTCGTGAACACTGGAACATGGGTCCTGCCTGGTGAGTCTCCCAAGGGCATGCCACCTCCATATCCATATTTTGAAGTACTGGGCAGGGCTGGCAAAAGATGCCTCCCAGACCAGTTTCCTACACTGATTCTCCACCCCCACCTCCACCTGCTTGTCCAACAAGGGAAGGGTCTGCTCCCTCTGCTCTGTTTCTGTGGTTGGATGTCTTCAAATCTATTCTGATTCACATCAAAAACCCCATGTAACAGAGCCAAAGCTATAACCTTTATGGCAACAGATCACCAGGTCTACTCCACCACCCCCATCCACTCCCCAACCCCCTTCCCTAAATAGAAACTCTTGGTGAGTTTGAACTGCCTACATTTTGGTGAGCTGCCTGAGTGTTTAATCATTGTGCAACCAGGCAACTCTCCTCTAGTAATGATGCCTTTCAACAACACTATCCACTCAACATGTATTTATCAAGCATAGGTCAAGCTATGTCAGGCATAGGTGGGGAAATTGCGGTGAACTAGAGGGACAAAACCTCTGCCCTTGAATTTCAAGTAGACAAAGACAAGTTTTTTTTTTTTCCGTCTTTGCCTCCTGTCCTTCTTCCTGCCTCCAGTACTCACTGCAGGGCTCCCACGCACTGTACCCATTCCACTCACCAAACTGAGAAATCCCACATTTTCTTGAGCGTGGTTGGCTACCGGGGACCTAGGTGATGGTGAGAACCAAGGACAACGACTCTCATCTACCCAGGATTGAAGACCGATGCCAGCCTGGAAACTGACACAAAGTCACAGAGCCTTTGGTACTCATCCCACCATCTATTTTTGAATTCTATCTACACTGGACAAAGCTAAAGCAACCACAAACATCTTTTTTTAAAAAGCAACAAAAACAAAAAATCCCCTATTCTCAAGTACTTATATCGTTTAGGGGACCTGGGAAGGAATTCCCCAAGACACTGACATCATTTGTCCCTTCTCTCCCTGCAGAATTAAGTGATAGTGCTTTGTCTTCGATCTCGGAAAGATGAGCATTATTCAGGACAAGATGCCTTTGCAGCACGTGAAATAGCCACACCAACTGAAAAGGAAGGGCCTGGAGAAATTCTTGCTTTGTAATTTTGAGGTAGCTAGCGCTGATCCCAGAAAAATGTCTCACTTTCATCCTATATTGGTTTCCTTGGGCGATCTCTGTGTACCAGGCTTCTCAAAGTGGGAAACTCGGGAGCTCCCTTTGGCTTCTCTCTCCACAATATCTCCCCCAATCTATTCTGACTCCATCCATTCTGAAATCCTTATTTGAATGAGGATTGTTGACAAGGTCTGATGTGTTGCCATAGTTAAAACCTCGAGACCCCACGTCTGAAATAGCTCTCTTACCTCCCCATCCCCGGTAGCTGTGCTCAGTTCCACTCACCCAGGTCATTCCCAGGGATTCCCAAGACAGATCGTGTCAGCCAAGAAAAGAGCCAGAGAGGGAGAGGGTGCCTGTAGAAGTGAAAAGAACCTGTTCCTCTGCCAGCTCACCTCATAATTTTGAATAGAAGGGAATAAGATTTTTTCTGCTGTTCTCCCCTTCATCTTCGTTTCAAACTGAACCAGCCTATACGGTTCTGTTTTCAAGAAGTTGGTGAACCACTGGGCTGCCTCATCGCCACAGTCCCTGCCCTGAATGTCAAGACCAAACACCCTGGAAGGGGAACAGAAAAATACCAGGGTTATGAACACCAACACATTGAGCAATGGTAGGAAAATGGAACAACTGGACTCTAGGGCTTGAGTGCCTTAGAAGGCTAATAAGTGGTCCTGAGATAGAAGCCAGGCAGGGCCAAAAGGGAGGAGAGCCGGGGCAAATGTGCTGTACGAATAGACTTCTCCAGGTCAACCTTGTCTGGAGAGAAGGTGGGGGGGAAGGATTTGACAATAGTCAAGAGGTGGAGTCAATCCACATGCTCATCAACAGCTGACTAAAGAAATCAAATGTGGTGCATCCGGAGACTGGAAAATTGCCCAGCAACCTGAAGAGAAGAAAAGTGTTTCTGGTTGGACACAGAAAGTATTGTGTTGGGTGAACAAAGTCAGTCACAAAAGGTACAACTCATTTCAGTTTTCTTTAAATCAAGTCACAAATTCACTGCAATGCCAATAAAAATCCCAGAAGGATTTTACATGAAAACTTGACAAGCTGATTGCAATAATTTTGGGAGAATATATCCCAACACTAGTCAATAGACTCTTAAAAGCTACCGTGGGCTTCCAAAGTGTGTGGAACAGTCTATTCTCTTTTAATTCCACCTTCTGACTGGTTAAAGTCTCCTCATGAGGTGCTACTTCTCAGTCACAACCGCATTACTATTAGGTGGCCTCAAGTCCAGAGTGACTGGGTGTCATCCGTCCAGCAGACATCTAACATGTAATCAGCACAGACACAGATCACCGAGTCGCCAGTCTTTCAGTTGGCACCCCAGCGTTTCACCAATGCGCCACCAGGCCTCCTTTCATTACACGCTGGAAGACTAACACGATGGGGATTTTGTCCTACTAGATACCAAGATGTCACTTTAGAGCAAATAGGGCAGTACAGTATAGTTCAGCCATAAAACAGACTAGGGCCATTTGAATGCTCCATTTAAAGAAGACTTGTTTGATCATTAAATTAGTTCATCTTAAGTTTTCATTATGAATTATTTTCTTACCATTGTTTTTCTAAATCTGTTAGGGGAAAAATGGAAGAAAGATAACTTTATAGTGTCTAACAGGTGGAGGCTTAAGATACAAAAAAGAAGAATGGATGCATTTGGGTGATGATCTTGGCAAAGGGTATTGAAAGCCCCTCAGACTGCCAAAGGAACCAAGAGATCACATTTGGAAGGCCAGCCCGAATGCCCTTTAGAGGCGAGGATGGCACGACTCCATCTCATGGATTTGGACATGTTGTCAGGAGAGGCCAGTCCCTGGAGACAGACATCACGCTTAGTAAAGTGGATGGACAGTGAAAAAGAGGAAGGCCCTGAACAAGGGCACTGTACAAATAGGCTTCTCCAGTTCAGCCAACCGAGGGCTCAGAGGAACCATGGTGAGGATGATGCCGTCCTGGGTAGTATTTCACTCTGTTGTACATGGGGGTCGCTGAGAGTGAGAACAGACTCGGTATGTAATTATAATAAAATGTAGAACAGCTATCAAAAAGGTTTTTAAAAAACCTTTTTAAAAAACCCGTGAAAACGGTTTTTAAAAAAACGAGCTATAACTGGAACAAGACATTTACATCACATGTAACTGACTGACGGTTTGCATATGGAAAATATAATGAATAAATGAAGAGTTGATATCAAGGACTCAGTAGAAAGAAAGCGCTTTGAAAATGATGATGGACGGGGCGTGGCTGGAAAGGCAGCCGCCCCCTCTCCCGTCTTGCACCGCCCGTTCATGGGGAGCCCAGTGCTAAACCATTTGTAGACGTCCTGCTTCTGGGTCTGGGTTTCGAACGTAGCAGAGCAGATCCCTCGCTGTGATCTATTGAAAGTCAGCCCTCGACACAAGGGTTTGTAGAAGAAGAAAGAAAGAAAGAAAAAGAAAAGAAAGAAAATGATGATGGCAACAAATGTGCTTGTCACAATGGATGGATGGATGGATGGATGGATGGATGGATTGTGATAAGTGTTGTATGAGTGCCAATAAAGTGATTTTAAAAAGAAGAAAACATAATGAACAACTACCTACCAATAGGAAAAAGATAGGGACAAAATAGGAAAGTAATGTTACAGATAAGGAAGCATAATGAGAAAGAAAAAAAAATTCAACTACATTGAGAATTTTAAAAAATGCAAATCTGAACCACAAAGCAAAACTACACGATGTGTTTACCCATATTTGGGAACTATAAAGTATAATGAATCAGACTTGATGAAGACATGAGTAAATAAACCTTCAATCTGATGAAGTTAAATTGGTACCATTTTGTCAAATAATTAGCATTTTCTTGTCATGGTTAACAAGTATGTATCCTATGATTTGGCCTTGGGAGATCAGGACCTAGTCGTGGTCAGAGGGAGTAAAGTGGGCCAGCACCAAGATCTACCAGCATAGATGAACCCACATAGACAATGTTCTACAGCCTGTCTTGGTGAGTAGCAACAGGTCTGAAAAGCTCCTGAGTGGCCACCTAAAATGCAACTCTTGGTCTATCCTTATCCAGAGGAAAGAAAATTGGCGACTAATGTAAGGCCTCTTTTGGAAACCTTTAGTCCAGTGGACTCCTGAACCACAAAATCATTAGCCTCCATGACCTTGAGATTGGAACTCTGTAGTGTCCAGCTAACAACATTAACTTCTCTAGAAAGGGGTCACATTACTTGCTCCTGGAAAGAGAGGATAAAAATTGTGGAACAAAATTCAGAATCATAAGAGAGACCAGGCTTCCTGGTCATGTAATGACTGGTGAATCCCCCAAGATGATGGCCCGTAGCCAGGTTTTAGAACTGGAAATATGCTAAACCCCATGGTTCAATGTTCAGCCAAACCACAGACAGGCCTATAGGGGAACAATAACAGCTATTGAACTCTGCACATCTTAGAATATTCAACCACTGAAGAGAAAAAGGGCATCATTTCCCCAAGGACAAAGTTCAGAAAGACTAGGGGGAAAGGAGGAATAGAGACAGAAAACATAGAAGGAGGTGAGGTAAGTGATGTTACATTGTGGGAGAAGAAAGGAGTCCAAAATACATGGAACCAGCTTATGCCTGGCATCTTGAAAGAGCAGCAGGAAAATGCTGGGTCTGTACCCAGCTTGTGAGAAGGCGGGGGGCGGGCACGGTGGGGACTCCCAAGCCTCTGAGGTCTTTGGCAGACTTGCCATCTGTGCCTCTTCACTTGTGAGTGTTGACTGAGAACTTGGTGTCTAGCGTCAAAGGAAGGAAAAAGTGTTGCATGAGCAGCTGGTGTCACAACAAAACCAAGAGATGGGGAAAAGTGGAGACTTGGATTTATCTTGATTTGCTTCTTAATCACCCACTTAGTCTGACGGCTGACTTAATCCCGAAGTTAACTCTTTTAGCTTTACCAGTGTCACCTTCTACTCTACAAACTGTAGCATGACAGAATGCAGTGAAAAGCCTACAGGAAAATCGGATCTACTATAGTCCAAGGATAGCCCCCAGTAGAACACCTGCAATCTTGAATTGAGTTCGAGGAAGGCAACTTGGTGCCCAGCACCAGCTGGTCCACACCTGGGGCCTTAAGGATTAGACAGTTATTCTCATAAGTGATGGAGACGAGCACGAGGCGAGGCTCCTGTCGGGCAGTGACCATATGTCCATCTTTCTTAACCACCAGCCAAAACCTGTGGAGAAAACAAGAGCACACTCAGAAAACATCCTCCCAATAGCTACCTTCTAATTTCTATGCCATCACAGCCTCAATCCGTCCCAACTTGAGAACCAGTCATTTTTTCTAAACAACTATCCAGCTCCAGCCATTTTTTTTTATCCACAAATTGATGCTCCCCAAAAGAGCTTGTTTGGCACAAACAACAAATGTTGGAAAATATCCAGTTATGAAAACCCAGAAGACAGAGCTGCTGTGGGGACCTGACCTCTCTGCTTAAGCAACCATCTTGCTCATTTGAGGATTTTACTTTGGGCCGAATGCCCCCAGGTCTACTAAACACTCTGTGAGCCCTTACGAGCAGAAATGAACTATCTTGCAGGTCCTTTCATTGTGGAACAAAATGTGGTTAGCTGTGTTTACTTGCCGGCCTAAGCAAAAGGGAATGGTTGACAAAGGTCTTGTAATGTTTCTGATCCCAAGAGGAACCAAATTGGCTTCTACTCTAACTTGCTGTGGCCTGTAGATTTTTTTTTTTTTTTTTGCTTTCTGTCCTGACTTTTTCTTTCTTTTTTGTTTTAAACATTTTTCTGGGGGCTCACACAACTCATCACAATCCATACATACATCCACTGTGTCAAGCACATTTGTACATTTGTTGTTCATCATTCTCAAAACACTTCCTTTCCTTTTGAGACCTTGGTATCAGCTCCTCATTTTTCCTCTCCCTCCCTGCTCCCCACTCCCTCATGAACCCTTGATAATTTACAAATTATTATTAGTTTGTCATATCTTGCACTGTTCAATGTCTCCCTTCACCCACTTTTCTGTTGTCCATCCCCCAGGGAGGAGGTTATATGTAGATCCTGTAATTGGTTCCCCCTTTCTATCCCACCATTCCTCAACCCTCCCAGTATCACCACTCTCACTACTGGGCCTAAAGGGATCATCCATCCTGGATTACCTGTGTTCCCAGTTCCTATCTGTACCAGTGCATATCCTCCAATCTAGCCAGACTTGTAAGGTAGAATTGGGATCATGACTGTGGAGGGGGGTGGGGAAGGAAGCATTTAGTAACTAGAGGAAAATTCTATGCTTCATCATTGCTACAATGCATCCTGACTGGTTTGTCTCCTCCCCACAACCCTTCTGTAAAGGGGTGTCCAGTTGTCTACAGATGAATCTTGGATCCCCAATCTATACTCCCCCTCATTCACAATGATGTGATTTTTTTGTTCTTTGATGCCTGATACCTGATCTTTTCAACACCTATGATTGCACAGGCTAGTGTGCTTCTTTCATCTGTGCTTTGTTACTTCTGAGCTAGATGGCCACTTGTTTACTTTCCTGTAAGTAAGTCTCTAAGACCCCAGACACTATATCTTTTGATAGTCAAGCACCATCAGCTTTCTTCACTGCAATTGCTTATGCACACACTTTGTATTCAGCAATTGTGTGAGAAGGTGAGCATCATTGAATGCCAGTATAATAAAACAAAGTTTTCTTGCATTAAGGGAGTACTTGAGTGGAGACCCAGTGTCCATCTGCTACCTTAATACTAAACCTTTAAATATGTGCACATCTATCTCTATTTCCCCATCGTCATATATAAATATTTTTTAGACTTTATATACCTTTATATATACATATACAAATATATAAAAATAGACCTTTATATATAAACATATATAAGTATATTTGTAGACCTTTATACTTCTTTAGACCGCTATAAATGCCATTTGCCTCCTCGATCTTTCCTCTATTTCCCTTTACTTTCCTCTTATCCTACTATCATGCTCAGCCTTCATGTGTGTTTCAGGAATTCATCTCAGTTACATTATGCTTAATCAAGTCCTATCAGGCCTCCTACACACTGCTCACCACCGATTTTGGATTATAGGTTGTTCCCTTGTCCCTGGGTTTGTTAACACCACTTCCTTTCCCCCCACCTTCCCCTCTCCCATGTCCCCCCAGAACTATTGGTGCAGTTGTTTTCTCCTACAGCTTGTTTATCCAGTCTATCTTATGTAGATAGACCTGTGGCCTGCAGACTTTAGAAGACATTTCCTAAGCAGTCTTTTCCTCTTGATGCACAGGATTATAAATTGAGTTATGTTCTCCAAAATGTGTTCTTCAGTCCTAATCCCTATTGCCTGTGAAAGTGATCTTATTTGGAAACAAAATCTTTGCAGATATTATAAAGTTAAGTCAAACAGATGTAGCATGGATTCTTTTATAGTATAACTGGTGTCTTGTAAGATGAGGAGAACACATACACACACACAAAGTTGGTTGTAATTTGCTAAATATTCCATCCCAGGAAACTAGTTCCCACAAACTGAGTGAGTTAAAAGCAACAGAAATGTATTCATTCACTCTTCTGGGGGTCATAATCTCAAAATCAAGGTGTTAGCAAGGTCATGCTCCTTCTGAAGGTTTTAGAGCAGGGAGCTGTCGATTGGAACCAACTAGATGGAGGTAGTTTGGGTTTGTTACAACCTCTTTTCCCATGAGCCTGAGCCCCAGTCCTTACTAATCTAGTTAACCCCACAAATACCTGCTCCCTTCATTTCCAAATGACCCCGCCTTCAAGTAAGACAGCCTCTGACCAGACACATCCAAGAGAGACACCCCTGTTTGCTTATCACTTTGACTGTCAGTACGATGGTTAAAGATACAGTGCTAGTAAGGGAGACTGAAGACCAAGCAAATGACAACGCGCGGACAGTTGAACGCAGTGGAGGGACAAAGGTGAATGACACAAAGTAAAAGGTCATGATTATTTTCCCCTCAGGCAGGTAAATGCTATCCAGTGAATTAATGATTAGCTCTGTTCCGCTGATCAGAAAAACAGGGTAAACAGGGTAAACCTGGGGACTTTTTGTTGTTGTTGTTCTTGTTGCTTTGTGTAGAGAAGGTTATCACAATGTAGTCATCTACGTTAAACGTCAGCATCTTGATTTTACAAGCAGGACATGAGAATGGAATGTAAGGTTTGGTGCAGGAGTTTGAGCCAAACAACAATGGGGACGAAGAGTGCAAGACAGCTGAAAGGTTTCATTTTAAAGTTACAAACGGCCGGGGGAGCAGGAAAGGCTGAGTCTGTAAGTGGGGAGAACCTGTAGGGGACCCCACTTAAGGCACTGAAATGGACAAGAAATGGTAGATATCATCTTAAACTGAAAAATGCATGTGATAGCCGTTAGTACACTGGGAATAAAGGACCGGCATTAGAAAGGATGAAAAGCAACAGACAAAGGATACAGTCATCAACAGCTGCTAAGGACAGCAGGCTTTAGCATGGTCAGGGCACGCAGCCAGGCCCTCCCGGGACCTGGCTGGAGGCAGCCAATGCCAGCACTATGTTGGGTGGACTTTAAACACCCTCAAAGCACAGGGTGTTTCGGCCAAGCGTTGACAAATATGTGAAGAAGGGCTGACAAATGGCCTCCAGAAAGTTGAAGCACAGAGCACCAACAGAGGGGGATTCCAGTTTCTTAAGAGGCGTTCCAAAAAGACAGATCCAGAAGCATACTGTATCAAAGAGGCCTTTTCCATCCTTCGCCACAAACGGTTAGCATGTGACCATTAACTGAGAGGTGGGCGGTTCAAACCCACTCAGTGGCCCTGTGAAACAAAGGCATGGCGAGCTGCCTCCATAAAGATGGAAGCCCCAACACAGCCTGCTGCTCTCTAGTCCGTTCCACGCACAGTGGCCCCATTCATTTGTTTACAGCCAAGAGACGTCACCCCGGGGAGGAGCTCTCCCACTCTGTAGCACACGGATTGCCAGTGAGCGGCAAGCCACGCAGAGGCAAAGGCTTGGTTTCAGAGTATCTTTAGCAGTTCCATTTTTGTCTCTTGGGGTTGAGCAGGATTCATTGAGAAGAGTTCTTCAGAGTCTCCTTCCAGTTGGATTTTGAATTTTGATAAGTAAGGTGGCCTTGGGGTTATGAGCTGGGCTGCAATCTGCCAGGTCAGCAGGGCAGACCCACTCGGCTGGAACTTTCAACTCCCAGAAAAAGTTCCAGAAACTCATAAGGTCAGTTCTACCCTGTCCTGAAGGGTCACGGAGGACCCTTCCCTGGCAGTTAGGTTGGTTTCGGGTTTGGGTCAATAAACTGGAGGTTAGTTGGGTCTCAGAGATCATCAGGTTCAACCTCTTCATTTTCCAAATGAGAAAGAAATGAGATGCAAAGAGGTTTAAGGGAATGATTTGGTCACTTTGCCTCTTGTTCCTCGCTGCACGCCTCACACTTCTGAATCCTACGCTGGAAACACAGAAAGGGCTGGAATGATGTACTCCCACAGACCTGCGTCCAGATTCCTCCAACACGTACAGATTTGTGATCTTGCGTCCAATACTTAATCTCTCAGTATCCTGTCTGATAACGTTGATTTATTTGGAAAATGAGTACATAAAGAGGTATCCAACTAGATTGTGATGAAGCCTAATTGAGGTGATTTTTATGAAAATGTTTGGGGCTTCTGGGGGATGCCACTGGTTTCCCTGCTCGACTGCCACTAGAAACGCTGCCACTTTGCGTCTAAGCAGAGAGCCCTCAGGAAGTCCCAGGGATCCACAGCAGCCAGCAAACCCCGATGACTTGTGTCTGGCTCAGTCAGGCGTTGGAATGGGCCCGCTGGCTCATGGTTATACAACAGCACGTGGCTCAGTGGTCTGTTGTCGATCAAAACCAAACCTTCTGCCATCATGTAGACTTCTACTCACACGGGCCCTGCTGGACAGAGAAGCGACACTTAGGTTTTCCGAGGCCGTGAATTGACACGGCAGCAGACAGACTGCCCCATTTACATTGCCCAGACGGTAACTCCTTAGAAAAGTGAAGCATTTCCCCATGGAGCAGCTGCTTATTTCCCATGCTGACCCTGCAGTTAACAGTCCAACATGTATGTAATTCACTTTGTCACCGGGACACCGACTGCGCTGCAAAAGCTGCATAGTAGGTGCTAAATCAGGATCATTACCTTTCTGGCCTCTTTAATTCTCACACCACCTTGCCCCTTCCCAATCACTCGCTGTTCAAGACAAGTAAACAGATGAAGTTCTGCTCCCTTTAGAATGCCCACAGAGGCAAAGTACGGATCCCTCTTCTCATGAAAGCGGCGGTCACAGCAAAGCAGGGACAATAAGACGTGGGAAAGCAGCAGGTGAGAGACTCAGGCAAGCAGAGGAACCAGGGACCAGGGCTGGAAATGGGTGTCTGTGAAACAGCCTCAAGCTTTCAGGTGAGAAAGGAAATAACAGGAACAGAAGCCCATTCTTCTTGGCAAGTACCTTGTGAGAATTTGCTTTACCCTATTTTTTTTTTTTTGGAGGTTGTTCAGCCCTGCCTCACCTGGAGTCTTTTCATCATCAAGGCTCTCCTAATCCTTCACACGTACATACTTTCTTAACACCCTGTTCTTTTTCAGAGTGATCCCAGATAATTCCCTTTCATTGTAATGCCACAATCACCTGAGGAGCTTTAACCTGCTCCACTCCCCTTGAGTCTGACTCAGTGGGGCTGGGGCAAGAGCTTCATGAAACTAGAGTCATCTAAAACTTCCCAGGATTAGAAATCTGGTGGGGGGAAGAAGGAAGTGGGGGGAAGCTAAGAGTTGCGTGGTTTGCATATATAACACTTCCCTAAAATGATTCAACGTTGGTGTTCAGTGCACTTGGGCCCTGCCGTCCTCTTAGGAGGGCTGCCATGGCCAGGAAGCAATGCTCACTGTAACTGCTGTGACGTGCACACTGGCTACACACTGCTCCCTGCTGGGAGGTTTCTGGAATGACCAGCTTCCCCATTTCCCTTCCACAGGCACTAGACCAGCGTTAACCCACACCTCATTGATAGAAGAAGGCATCTTCTTAAGGCACCAAAGAAGTGGGTCCAGAACTTTCCTAAGTGCACTTTCTAGCATTTAGGCTCCTCCACTGGCCACAGAACCTTTCCACTTCTGGTCAGTGAGTATGCTCACCTTTGGGATGAGTGAAGTAGCAGAGCATCAAACCTCCGTATGTCAGGAGCTAAGCTTGACCCTGAGTGCCTAATTTGAGGGCCACTCTATGACTGGAGGAAGGAGATAACACCGTCTCTAAAGGCAAGTAGCCCA
>PVJH01044674.1:0-12855 GCA_004026705.1 Nesogale talazaci | reverse complement strand
TGTGACCGCAGATCTTCAGTGAGTGGTTGTGACTCTAAGCCAGGCTGTTGGGAAGGGCCGGGCAGGCTCAGGCAAAATCAGGGGTGGAAGAGGAAATGAGTGAGGAGGCAGGCGGGGATTTTCTAAACCCGAAGCTGGGTTGGGGGATTACCGACTCTGGGGCTTCCTCCACATGATCCCGTCTACCTGCAGCTCCGAAGCTTGCCAAGGAAGGAAGGAGACACCGACCGACTGCCTGGAATGACGACAGGAATGCTCTGCACAACCCCCCAGGGAGAGAGGATTCGGAGGTCGGGTGCGCAGGAAGACCCAGGATGACGCAGGCCTCCTAGGGTCAAAACTGCCAGGGGGGTCTCTCTACCCGGGAGCCCCGGTGTGCTCGTCCGTTCATCCATCCATCCTGAGACACACTGCAGCGGGAATCAGCCCGGGGCGCGTCATTGTGAGCCACAGAAATGCGTCACTAGAGGATACCTACTGTAAGATCCCACTTCAACGCAAGAGGCATATGTAGCGATCCAAGTGTACTCACGGCTGGCGGGGGGTGGGGGGGAGGGGGTGGGCAACGGTGAGGAGGGGGAGAAAAGGGAGTCCTACCTTCGGGGACCCTGTGCTTCCCGTGAATGGTGGTAGACTCATTTAGAAATGGGTAATGGGGAGGGTGACATAATAGAACCCCAATCCATGGCGCTGCATGGAGCCTGTAACAATGTAGACTCAGCTTTTCGATAGGCACCCACAGTTACTACCACTGCCACAAGAAAATCAAATAGCAAGTTCTAACGTCAAAATCAAAATCCAGATGATGTGATGGTTTGTAAGAGGTGTGTGTGTGTGAGAGAGAGGTGGAGGTACCACTCCTCCAGCCTTGGCTGTGTCGCTGCCAGGAATCAGCTTCCAGAGCCTGCGTGAGTCCAGCAGGGCCGGGCCTGGGCACCCAGCCTGCTGCTTCCCAAAGACAACGAAGACCTTTCCCAGAGGTGCCCTCTTCGAAGGGGTTCTGACACAGGTAAAAGTGACCCATCAGACCCAGGGACCACAAGATGTGCCTTCTGCTGCTCAGGGGATTAGCAGGGCAAAGGCCGCTTAATGGAAGAATCATGCCTCTTCAATGGAAAGAAGAGCTCCAAGGTCATGGGCTTTGACCATGAGGACAGAGAGACTGCAGGTCAAATGTCAGCACATAAAGTGTCATGATGACACCCGTGTGTGCCTGGCAGGACATGACTCATGTGCACCTCCTTCCTTCCCCACCCCCCCCACCCCCCACTGGTTAGGGACATGAGCACGTTCAAAATGCTGGCATGCTGTCTGTCTTCATGCTGGTTTCTAAAGAAATGACATATCTCTAGATTCTGGGGTGGGGAATTGACCATGTGACCAACTTCTTGAGAGCCGGAAGAAGCTCTGGATCTTGCAGGGCTGGGGGGGGGAGGGGGGGTGTCTCCACACAGAGGCCCACCCTGGTGGTGTTAGCATCTGACCCGTTCCAGAAGGCTTGAAAGTCACCTGTGTGGTTAGCCATGAGGAGGGATGGCAGGGCGCGGGGGTTCACCCCAGGTCTGTCCCACACTCTCCCCCCCACCCCTGTGCCAGAGGGAAGTGGGCCCCCACCTGGAGTGCAAAGCTCTGGACCTGGGACCTGTGTGGGTCTCACAGGCTCTCCCAGCCCTGAGTGGAGAGCTTGCTCACTGGGCACAGGTCACTTGCCCCAAGGCTGCAGCTGGCAGGAAAGAAGCAGGGCAGAGACTTGCTCCAGGGAGCTTGGCAGAGCCAACAATTATTTTTTTATGATATGGCATGCATGATGTGGATGGTTTCATTTCGGGTTACTGCCATCTAGTAAAGACCATCTTGAGTAAGGTGATTATGGAAGCATCTAATTCCCCCCTCGGGAATCGACTCTCAAATTTTTGTTGTTGTTTTTTTTCCCTCCTGACCTATTACTCTTATGACCATTTTTGCTATCGTTAAGATTAGGTAAGTTGCTGGTCGTCAAATGGCTCTTTTTAGTAGTGATTGCTCACAGACCTATTGCTTTGAGGCAAGGAGGTATGGGGTGGTGCCCAAAGAAGGCACACAAAGGTCAGGAACTCCTGTCGAGCTTCTCCTGGCAAGGGCTCACGCCCCTCAATGAGACCTCCAGCATTTTCCCAGAGGGCACAAATAGCAAAAGTGTTCCTCCCTCCCCTTCCCCAACGACCTTGTCAGGACTGGTCTGGGGAACCATGAGCAAGCGAGTTAGAATACTATGCCCATAGTGGTGCCAGCTTCACCCACCTTGGTGTCCAGGCCTGGTCTCGGAAGCAAAGCTAAGTTGATGCTAGGATTTTTGGGAGGGGTCCCTGGTGCTCTGGGACCTGACTAGGGCCCGAGAGGGTCAGGGGGTGGACACGATGGGCTGTGATGGTCACACTGTCAAATGAAGACTCAAGACTCGGAGCCCCACATGTGCCTGGATCCTGAATTTGAACTCACAAGCTCTGGAGCCTTGCCACTTGGCTAGGCTGCCCGCCCCTCCACCGCCAGATCCCAGATCCAATGGGTTCTCTCTCTTCTTTCTCCACCCTCAGACAACAAAATCCTATGGTTAGTTTGGACGAAATCGTCCCACCATTTCCACGGTAAGAATTCACACTGTTCTTGCTGTCCGGTGCCAGCGAGTGGGTTCGGATTCATAACACGCCTCTGTGCAACAGAAAGGAACTCTCCCTCACCCTGCACCCTCCTCCCAATGGTACAGTGGGTGAATCCATGCTTGTGGCAACCACGCCCATCTCTTGTTGAAGATCTTTTCAGCTGAGTCTCTACCAAGCCCCAGGTTCTGCCCCAGAGACTGGTCCCCTGAGACTGGTAACAAACATGTCCAAAGGACATTGGGCAAAGTCTCGCCTATCCCCATTCTCAGGAGCATTCTGACTGTACTTCATCCAAGACAAATGTGCCCATCCTTCTGGCGGGCCCTAGCGTGCACAGCCTTCTCTGGAGAGGCCCTCTGCACTCACTCTCCCCTCTTCTCGCCTGCCACATGCAGGAGGAGACTGATGACACCGCACTTGGGGTCAGGGCCAGCTCAGGGTGCAAGGTGGCCTCTTTGTTTTTTCACACTTTAAAGAAGTCTTGGGCAGCAGTTCATGCAAAAAAATCATTTGGTTTCCTAACTACCTCCACGGGTATTAATTGTGGATCAAGTAAAAGAAATCCTCAGTAATTTCAATCTTCTTTCCTGTTCTCGTGCTGGTGGGGACTGATGCAATGCGAGGATCCTTGTTTCCTCTCTGTGGAGCTGTGCTCCTTTCGGAAGACTGGAGTCTCACAAACCCCAGAGCTTTCAGGATTATTATTTTTTTTGGGGGGGGGGGCATCACTGCTCTCCGGTGGTGAGAGTATGAGGCCCAGCCCCACTGCTGGAATTGAACCTTCGTCCCAGTGGGCCGCAGTCCCGCGCACAACCACTACGCCACCAGGGCTCAGCCCAGCTTTCAGGATTATTAAGGAGAAAGCCGGAACAAACTTAAGGGCCCTAGTTTTTTAAATTAAAAGATCATTTTATGGGAGCTCGTATGGCTCTTATAACAATCCATGCATCAATTGCATCAAGCATATTTGTACATATGTTGCCATCATTCTTTTCTAAACATCTACTTTCTATTTGATCCCTTAGTATCAGCTCCTTTTTCCCCTCCCTCCCTCTCCCACCCCATGACCCCTAATAAATAATAAATTATTATATTTTCATATCTTACCCTGATCACCGTCTCCCTGCCTCCATGGTTTCTGTTGTCCATCCCTCTAGGCCGGGGTGGGGTGGTGGTGGGTATGCACCGATCATTGCCATCGGTTCTGCTTTCCTCCCTTCTTCGCCCCATCTTCCCCCTGCCCTCCTGGTTTCGCAACTTCTGTTCCTGGTCTTGGATTCCATGTGTGATGAGCTCTTATCTCTTATCTGTACCTGTGCACATGCTCGGGTCTATTCCACAGTGAAAGGCAGGATCGGGGTCACGACAGTGTGGGGTGAGGAAACCTCAAGGAACCGGAAGAATAGTGTGTGTTTCATCGGTGCTATACTGCACCCTGGTTGACTCATCTGTCAGAGCCCTGTTGCATAGATGATCAAGTATAAAAGAGAATGGCACGCACGGCAGAAGACAAGACACGTGACTGGGACATGCTGAAATGAAATCACTTATGCACATCAAAAGACTTCATTAGGAGAGTAAAATGATAGCCCACAAAATTGGGAATTTTTGTTTTATCTTTTAACCAATGATACATTGGACAAAGGTCTAATTAACCAAAATATACAGAACTCTACAACAGTTCAATAAGGAAATAACAAGTAAGAAGTGGGGAGAAAAACATGAACAGACAGTTCACCAACACTAAAGTACAAATGACCAACAAACACATGAAAAAATGCCTGTGCTCACTAGCCCTCAGGAAGATGCAAATCAAAACCACAATGAGATTCCATTTACATCCACAATGCCAGCTCAATTTAAAAACAAAGCAGAAAACGACAAATGATGGAGAGGATGTGGGGGATTGGAACTCGGGGATATGGTTGGTGGACTTACACAACCCCTGTGGAAAACGAAACTTAAGGAACTTGGAATTGAACTCCCAGACAGGCCAGCAAGACCACCATTAGAAAGAGGAGACACAGCACGAGTGCGCGTATGCTCTTCCATGTTTACAGCAACACAGTTCACAATAGCAAGAAACCGGAAGCAGCTCAAGTGCCCCACAGTGAGAAAATGGCTAAAGAAACTATGACACATACAATGGAATACTGTGCTTCCCTACAAAACTGTGATGAAAGCAGGAAACATTACCTGGCATGGAAGGACTTGGAACCATTATGCTGAGCTAAGTTAGTCAAAAGTACGAATATTTTGAGTCCACTCCTCTAAGGAGAAACACCCATTAAACAAATCTTAGAAACCAGTCCCCAAATAAAGGGATAGAAAGTCTGCATTTTGGCCATGCACCAGACATCACCGCCCCCTCCTTATGTACACTTCACAAGAACCACCTCGAAAGAGACCTTGCATTGTCTGGGGTCACTCCTTCAAGAAAGGGGAGAGGGGAGAAGACATTCACTTGATGCTGTACCCCCCTGGGAACACCGACAGGTCCTCCACAGGAATGAGAAGAGAGCACAGCTGGAAAATCAAGAGAAGGCCAGGGGAGGGAGCATCTGTTTTTCTGAGGAAACGTTGATATTTGCGAATGTGGTGGGTGATCAGGGAGGAGCAACCTCACATGGGGAAGGAGTGCTACACAATAATTGTAGGGAATCTAAGGGGAGAATAAACCCGATTCTATATTCCTGGTAGGCACTAAAAATTCTCAGTGAACCATGGGCTAAGCACTATGATGACCTTAGACACTGGCCTTATAGGGAACATGGCATCTCACGCCTACCACCCCCCACCCCATCTTACCACCCCCCACCTCCTGGGCCACACTAGAAGGAGTCAACCAAGAGGCCTGACTAAACAAACTGGGCCCTACCTCAAAACTATCCCGCACCCTTTGACTTAGGACTGAAATACTCTGATGGGAGAGGAAACAAAGGATGGCCACCTCAAGACTGTGGATATGGTGGCCTTTGGACCTCGGGCGGCACCCCTGGTTTAGTGGGCGGCCAATGAAAGGAGTTTCAGAACCACCATCTAGTTAGTACCTCAATGCTTCCCTTGCATTCATCTGATAGGTTCTAATCTGATAGACAAGGTTCTTCCCTTGTGAGAAATGATACAGGGAAATTTCCCCTAGCTCCAACCCCCATGCTAGATGTAAACAACTTAATTGATTAAGAAATCGATTGATTAAGAAATCAATCTGGGATGATGGGAAGTTAAAAAAAGAAAGAAATCAATCATGGATTGCATCTCACAATTGGGCTATACTCACATGAAGTCCTCATATTAGCAATAACTTAAATTCTGTGTCTTTGGATAAATTATGGATGTCATCAATGCAATCGCCTTATAAACCAAAGGGATGATTGACATTGTTCTTCTTCTTTTGTTTCTTTGTTTTTCTGCCTTTGTTTGTTTGTTTTGTGGGGGTTATTGGTCTTGTTTGTGTCATAATAAGACCACCAAAGCAAACCAGAGTCATTCATAGCCCATGGGCAAGCAGAGGGATTCTAGTCCCAATGCAAGAGAAAGTAGTTCTTATAACATGACCCTGCTTAATACTCACCTTCATGAAAAGATCACTGAAATAAGTGTGCTACAGCAAAACGTGAAGAAAGCCGATAGATGGTGCCTGGCTATCAATTCAAATAGTGTCTGGCGTCTCCAAGACTTGTACTCAAACAAGCAGCTAAGTGAGGTGCCAACTAAGTCCACATCAAAGGGTCTGTATGACACAAAGATGACAATAGTAATAATCAAATATGATGCAGGGGAACGTATCAGAACTTAGAATGTGAACACCCAATTTGTACAAGGCTATGGGGGAGCTCAAACTCCTTCTACAGACTATCTAGTCAGATTAAGCTTCTGTCAGATCCTTTCTAGTCATAGGCCGGGGACTCAACAGTCTTACTCTCAGTCAGCGATGACTGTGGACTTGATTATGGTAGATTGAACCGTGGCCATATGCAATTCGGTCCGTTGACGCTCCTCTTAACTCAACCTGAATTTACTCTTGGCTCAAATTATTTCTCTTGTTCCATGAGAGGACTTCCTTGTCTGACTTTTTATTGTTGGTGGGCTTTTTCCCTTTTTCTACTCTTTATTTTCATTTTTATCTTTATGGTATTATCATTTTCTTCTTTCTGTTTTGTTTCATTTTGGTTCTTTATTGTTTCTATTGCGTTTCTCAGTTTGTGAAGCACAGAGGAGTGGATGCATACAGACAATACCTAATACAACTGTTCACCTGGGACAGAGTGAGGGTGGTGGGGGGAGGCGGGGGAGGGGATTTGAGGAGCAAGCAATGAACGTGGGAGGAAGCATTAAAGCTGATTGTGATGCAGATACAACTCTGTTTAAAAGTGATTTAATGGCTGGGCCCTGGTGGGCCGCAGTCCCGCTCACAACCACTACTCCCACCACCAGAGGGGCAGTGATGCCACAAAAAAGAAAACGAAACAAAAAACAAATAAAAGTGATTTAACTATTGAAGCGTATTTATGTAAACATGGTCACAAGAAAACTAGAAAGAAAAAAGCCTGACACTTGACTAGTGGTTGCCATGGCTGAAGGAGAAAGAATTTTTGCTTAAGGGTCCTTGACTTGCAGTTAATGGTAGTGGACTAATTTGGAAAAGGATGTCAGTAATGGTTGTACAAAACAAAGTATAATCAATGGTACTGAATTATACATGCAGAAGTTGTTGAGTTGGAAAATGTTTTGCTGTGTACACTTTTGTCATAATGAAATAATAATAATATTAATAAATAACAAGTCATATGAGAAAGAAAAAATATTCAAAAGTTGATAGTGACAATGATCACACAACTCTTCTTGATAGGATTGAATTATTGAATTGTGGGACATGTGGACGAATGCCAATAAAACTGATGGAAAATTTAAAACCTAATCTAGTGCCAAAAAAAAAAAATACAGATAAAGTCTGCAGTCTTTCTCAGAAGCTCCACCTAATACCCTCAGTTTGTGGCCCTCCTCCAATTCTGATGCCACATCCTTCCTCAAGAATCCTGGCCAAAGACCAACAGCCCGACCACCTCTTCTCCCTGCCCTGCTTCAGGGTCCCAGTGCAGTTCTGCTGCTTTGTCTGAGAGTCTCAGCCTGGCACAGCCTCGGGTCCCTCTACTGCAATTCACAGGACTTTGCAGGTGCCCTGCTGGTGACGCGTCTTCCTGGGTGATTTCAGGAATCCTCTTTTCCTGAGATGGCTTGTTCCTATATCCAGGGGAGAGAGAAAACTGGGCGATTGCCTTGATCAGCGCTCCACACACCCGATTGGCCTGGTCTCATGCAATTGCTTTGTTACAGTTCTAAAGACATAGAGAGAAGAGCTGCACGTAAATAATTTCACTTCAACCCACGCACTTCATCATTTTTGCCACCCAGTGACGGTAATACATACCTACTCTGTCATCAGCTCCCATGAATTTTTCCTTTATGTTTCTCAAACTTCCCATCCCTATTTCACATTCCTATCATCTTCCATTTAAAACATTAGTGTTTGCTAGGGAAATGAGCGAGGGCTTGGAAATCAAATGACTTGAGTCCAAATACTGGGTTTTCCACTCAGGCAGATGGTCTACCTTCCTTGAGCCTTAGTTGCCTCCTCTGCTCAGATATCCACCTTGCCATGTTGATGAAGATGAGTAACAGCACTGTAAAATGCCGGCACATGGTAGGTGCTTAAGAACTGTCAACGATGATTTCTTGTCTTCTCAGTGGGCCCTGGGCACCCATTTCATTTTCCTTTAAGCTATTTTGTATGGCCAGATTAACCTTTCTTCACACATTGCTTGTGTTTTAAATCTCTTGCTTTAAACTTTTAAAAGGCTTTTCATTCTGTATAGTATGTATAGTAAATTGTTTTCAACTCACACATGAACTTTCCTTGATGGGTAGTGTCACTTGAGGGCCTACTACCAGACCTCGGGGGAGAGCAGGCTGGATTGGATTGACCATGTCTGTCCCGAGAGCAGAGGTCAGGAGTAGAAGAATTGCTGATTTATGGAAGGAAGGTCAGCAGTGCCCAGCCCCTCTACTCCCTATGCAATCTGGTCAGGATGGCTGCCCTTCATCTCCTGACCCTCCTCGCACACCGCAAAGCCTGTCAAGTCTCGCTCCTGTTGACCACACAAGGCTCACGTGCATCACCTGATCATTTTGTTTCGTCTCTGTCTGAAGGCAGCTTGTTCATGTTCTAATTCTCGTCTTCATTGGCTGCTGTCCCCTCAGGGGACTGTCTTGCTCCCCTGGTTCTTCTCAATGACACGTGCTTCCTTGCTGGCTGACTCCGATCTGAAAGCAGACTGTGACTTGAGGCTAGCGAGAGACTGATTTTTTCTTGGTACCTGTCATCTATGACCCAGCCTGGTGCATAGAAAGGGCTCACTCAATAAAACCCAGACTGGCTGGTGACTATGGTGATCGGAAGGAAGCTAGCCAAGGCATTTGGGTCCAAGAACTGTCGTAGTTTCCTCTTTTATAGACTATAGACCCAGCTTCCTGCTGGATATGAACTAGTTTGCACTCTTTCTGGCCATTTCTCTCTGGACTTTATCCTTGGCAATTTCCATAAAAGCCCATGCTGCTGAGTTTTCGATTTCCAGACATTTCTAGTGACATTTACTTACACTTTCTACTCTCTACCACAGCAGCTCCAGGAATGAGAGTACCTTGGGCTAAGAATGTAATCGAATCCTTCCTTCAGAGGATTGCACAGCCCTCAGAGAATCCGAAAGCATTGGAAGAGTGGCTAAGGTGGAGTGTTCAACATAGTTTTGTCAACACAGATGACTTTCTTAAAGAAAAATGATGATGGATTATTAGCTATCCTGTGTTTAAATATGTTTTCATGGGTCATTTTGTTACTCCTAGACATAGTGTTTTAACTGAAGTGTTTCTTAAGTTTATGTATGATGTTAAAATCAATGCTCAGGGGAAGTAGTAGTCACGAAATCAAGCGATATTTCAACCTAGGCAAATCTGCACAAAACCTATTCAAAGTGTGAATGAGCAAAGATGTCACTTTGAGGACTGAGGTGCACCTGACTGAACCCGTAGTTTTTTCAATGGCCTCATATGCAGGGGAAAGTGGGACAATGCATCAGGAAGACCAGTGAAGGATGGATACTTATGAATTATGGTGTTAGTGAAGGATATTCAAAGTCCCACGGGTGGCCAGAAGAACAAGCAAATGTGTCTTGGAAGAAATACAGCTAGAAAAATATTTTTTTTTTAAAAGAAAAAGAAATACAGTTAGGGGGCTCCTGAGGTGGGAGGATGAAAAGATTTCATCTCACACACTTGGGTCATTTTGTCAGGAGACTCTAGTCCCCGAGAAAAGACTTCATGCTTGGCAAAGAGGAGGCCTATCAATGGAAGGAATGGGCGATGGAACATAGTAGTCGGGGGGGGGGGGGGGGGGGGGGGGGGGGGGGGGGGGGGGGGGGGGGGGGGGGGGGGGGGGGGGGGGGGGGGGGGGGGGGGGGGGGGGAAGGCGCCAGCCCAGGCGGTGCTGGGTTCTCCTGCAGATGGTCGCTGTAAGCTGAAACAGACTCCACAGAGCCTCACAACAGCAGCAACATACCATCAACACTGAGGAGTGAGTTATGAAGAAATAAAACACCTCATATTCTACCATCCCAACAACTCTTCTCTTTACTCTTTCTTTCCAATCTTTCTGCACACATATCTTTTTCACACTGTTATAATTAGACTTGCTTTAAAAAAGCTAAACAGCTAGATTGGCCCGTCATAATGTGCCTTTAAAAGCACCCTGTACTCTTATAGTAATAAATTCATTTTGTCTAAATTATTTATTGCTGGGCTCTGAGCAAAATCCATGAATATAAAATATCGATGAAGTAGAGAATGGAAATGTCTGGTAAAGGACATTGCTAACTTTACAGAGACATTTTATTTGCCCCTATTTCCCATGGGCCATGGCATAGTGGTTCACACCTTGGGCTGATAACCAGAAGGTCAGTAGTTTGAAATCACCAGCTGCTCCATGGGAGAAGAGGAGGCTTTCTACTCCCGTAGAGAGTTTCAGTCCCAGAAACCCACAAGAGTAGTTCCACTCTGTCCTATCAGGCCAGTATGAGTCAGAATTGACTTGATGGCAAGTGAGTTTCCGTAGTTGCTGGCTCTCTGGTGTCTAGGCCAGTCGGTGGTCAGCAAAGTGCGGCTCTCGAGCCATTTGCGGCTCTTTCAGTGTGAACAGGCAGATCTGGAGTAACACGGAAAACATTTAAAGGTTATGATTTCAGATCATGGTGCTTTCATTTGTTTGGAAAAACATATTCAAGGCTCTTGAGTGATTGCAAAGTTGTTAGGAGGGACAAGATGGGCTCTTGGACCTCAGGAGCTGGGTGAATTATGTATTGAGCTGCTAATTGAAAAGCCTGCGGCTCAAACTGTCCAGTCACTCCAAGGGAGAAAGAAGAGACTGCCTGCTCTGGTAAAGACTTAAAGTCTCAGAAACCTCTCCTGTGGAGTCACCATAAGTCAGGATCAAGTTGACGGCAAGACCTTTTTCATGGTTCCACTCCACTCTGCCCAAATACCCTTAGGATCGACATACCTGGACGTTGAATGTTCTGAGTTACTATATAAATGTTGTGTGTATGTGTGTTTTAAGGAAGAAAGGAGACTGTAATAGTGATCAAATGTTCAGGGAGCTACTGAAAAAAAAAGTTCAACCATTGCTTTCTATTTTAAGAAAAAATCAGGCTGGGTGCCTTAAAAGCTGTGTGAGCAATGGCTCCCCGGATCTGCCTGGGAACTGCATGGGCCGCCATTTTGAGCTGTGCTCTCCCAAGGGAGCTGCCGAAAAAGGGTTTCTAGACCCAGTGGGATCAGTCATGTTTCATAGATTTGGATAAAGAGGACACTGTACATCAGCTCAGAGAAGCTTCGCGCCCCTTGAGCCCTAAGGAATCCAAGTAAGGGTCCTTTCTCCAGTTGTCGGTCCTTAAGTAAAGGTAAACCAGTATGTAGAACTTAAGGATACAATAACACATCCATTGAATGAGTGTTCATTGAATACTTACTAGGAACTAGTGTTACTCATGCAACTCTCCCAACAACTCATGAGCAAGGCCATGACTAACCCTAATTAGCAGATGAGGAAACTGAGTCTCAAGGAGTTCAGGCCACTTGGCCAAGGAAGACAGCAATGGTGGGGGTGGGGCCGGGCGGGGGGCGGGACTCCTTTGGCCTACGTGACTTCAAAGCCCGCACTCCTAACCACGGGGCTAAACTTAAAAGCTGCTCAGGTGGGGTGATGACTGAGCTCTGCCTTGATTCTCCACCCAAGTCCTTTAACCACCAGGAGCCTCGGTGTGCTCAAGGTGTGATTCACTCGGCTAACATCTGCTCTCTCCACACTTTGATGGAATCCCTGCAGCTGCGGCACAGGGGCACGGGGTGCTGTGCTCCATGGTGGGAAACAAATGTGGGGGTTCTTTTCATATCATGGCCAAGTGACAAATTCTAGGAGTCTCTCGAAATAGTATTGAAACTTATGCTTTGCTACAGAAGGGGAGGTTCTGACATTTAGTGTACAGGATTCCACCTCCAGAGGGTGATAATTTCACTGCTTTGCATGACATTTGGTTTCCCTCACTTGTGGCTGGCAGGATTATACTTACAGGAAGTCAGAGAAAACCTCTAACCTCCTCCTGGGCTATTTATTGCTTTTCATTCTCTTTCTATTCTACTCCTCGCCCTCCCTTTGACTTCTCGAGAGTCTTTGAGACTCTTCTTGAACACCTCCCTGCTAAGAGTCACATTGAACGTGTCCTGGGGAGTGTGTGTAATGGGGAGGGGAAGGGTGACAAGTGACAAGGTAGCATGAGCCTGACTTCTACCTGCTGAGCCTGGTACCACTCTCTTTTGCTGTTTCTACACTTCAGAGGTTGATTGCCTCCATGCCCCATTCTATAAAAATGGGCTCATCACGCTTAACTACCAAGCAGAGGTGTTGTGAAGATTAATTACTGTCCATAAGGTGCTTTGACATCATTAGATGAAAGGCTTTCTAAAGCTAAGTATTATTATGAGCATGCTCCTTCCCTTCAGTCCTTAGCTTCCCTGTTAGTGACACTCCACCAAAGGCACTTCAGGGGAGAGGAACACTACCAAGCTGATGATCAATATCCAGGGTAAAGTTAAACAGTCTTAACAC
>PVJH01044673.1:0-12856 GCA_004026705.1 Nesogale talazaci | reverse complement strand
TGTTTCTACACGTCTTCCCCACTACTTGACTGCAGGGTGAAGGGGTCCCTGGTTCCCCTCCCATCCAGAAAGATGCACCCCTCCCCCCTCCCGAGGGCAGCAGCAGCTGTGTGTCTGTGTGGTCACTGGTCTGAGGGAAGCCAGGAGACCTGGGTGTGCAGCGTCCACCCACTCCCATGGGCCTCTGGGCTGCGACCATTCTCCAGCAGATACCACGAGATCTTTTGTGCCTCCCGAGGCCTTTCAGCCGTGTGCTCTGTCTGGGTTCTCTCAGTCCCGATGGAGCGGTACAGGGGTGGCTCTCCAGGCGTGGTCCCTTAGAACTTCAAGAAGAGAGTTTGGGGTGCCATGACTTTCTCCGAGGCTTGAGAGCAGCCTCCAGAAGCCGTGGTCCTGCCGGCCCCAGCCCAGGTGACCTTGAGCCTCGTCCTCTGTGTTCTGGCCGAGATATTCTGGAATATCAGCCAAGGCTGGCGCCGTGTGTGCTCCTGACCGGTCTGAAAACCGCATGTGCTGTCGACCGCTCTCCCTCTCGGTAGCTTCTTCTCTGCGAATCAGCTCGGGGGAGGGAGGGGGGGAAGGTTGGAGCCCTGCCGCGCGCTCACATGGTGGTGAGAAGGGTGATCCCAATAAGACGGGGCTGAGCCCACTCGGATCCCGAGGGCTCCGGAATCAGCGGGGAGAGGGCTTGTCTGTGGTCATTAAAGGGGCCTCCATCCTGCAGCGCCTCCCACCCGGGGTCCCCAGAGGACCCCCGATGGAGGTGGGGGACCACAGTGGCCAGCACTGAGGGGGTGGGAGGGGCTTACTCATGCTGGTGGTTTCCCTGGCTCTGGAAATGAGACAATATACTGGTGTTTACCGGGGCCTGCCTGCGGGAGCCGAGTGCAGCTGCTGTTGCCATGACGACCAGATGTCTCCCACCTCTCCAGGAAGCCACCCCTGCTTTGCTCCAAACACCTCCCCTTCCTCCCACCGTATCTGGGGACTTATTTCCCCGTGAGCCTGTGGGCCTGGCCTGGCCCTCCTGTAATCTTAGCCCGAGAACTCTCAGAATCAGGAATTCAGTGAGATGTAAACAGTGCACCAGGAAAGCAAAATAAATAAATGATCCATGTCAAGTCCACCTGAAGGCTAGCCGGGCATCAGGACCGAGGCTAAAAGTCAGGGCATTGTCCAGTGCAGAGACATCTGTCTGGATACTAAGGGGTCATTGTCAGACATCTGAGACCAGGCCAACCCCATAGAAAAAGCCATAGCCCAGGCCTAGAGGCGCTGCCAGAGGCCGGAGTCGAGGCGGGAGGAGGGAGGCCTGGGTTGAGGATCACCTGCTGCACTAAAGAGCTGGGGAGGACGTTCGGAGCCATCATCCCCATGTTCATTAGAGGCTGCTGTTAACGGACCACGGCTTTAGAACAATGGCACCAGGTGCAGAGTAGTGGCCAGTATCACATGCCACTGAGGCTGCCCTGACTCAGTCACCACACACATCACCCACCACTCGTCTGCCAGCCTCTCACACTGTGGTGGTGGGGTGCTGGTGTGGTGCTGGGAGCTGTGTCGCTGGCATTTCAAATGCCAGCAGGGTCGCCCTGGCTGAGCAGGGTTCAGAGGGGCCCCCAGATGCGGCCCAGATCAGGCAGCAGGACTCGACTCCCCTGCAAACCCCATGTGCAGCAGGGAAGCCTTGTCAGGCTCAGAATTAGCACCTGTCAATCACAACGCAGAGCCCTGCAGGCACAGTGGTTATGGAGTTGGGTCGCCAGTCACAAGGTCAGCAGTTGAAGACCACCGGCCCCTCCAGCAGAGAGAGAAGAGGCTTTCTGTCCCCATCAAGAGTGATCATCTCGGAAGTATCATCGCAGACGTAGTGCTACCCTCCTGCAAGGTCACGGGCGTCTGCGTGGATGTGATGGCAGAGAGAGCTTTGTTCATTAATTCTGCAACTGGGAGGCGGCTGCTGGGCCTCTCTGAGCCTCCACTTCTTTGTTGGGAAAGGAGGGCTGTGGTTCTCACCCCACGGGTTTCTGTGCAGACAAAATGCTGCACCGTGTGTGAGCATGACAACTCGGCCGTGCCTGCAGATGCAACCCCTTGTCACCTCTTTCTTCCCCCGCCCCTGCACCACATAGTAGCTTCATTGAGATATAAATCTTATTCCATAAAATACATTCACTCTCCAGCCCTCTCACGCACACTCAATGTCATTCAGTGGATTCCGCTCGTGGTGGCCCCACAGGGCGGCTCAGAGCTGCTCCCGAGGTTTCTGAGGCTGTAGACCTCTGCAGGAGCAGAAGACCCCCCCTTCCTCTCTCAGAGCAGCTGATGGGTCTGCAATGCTGACCTTGCAGCTGTCAGCCCAAGAGATCACCCCGAAACCACCAATGCTCCGTCGCAATCCAATCTATGGGCCACGACTAAGCTACTCATCTACTTAGCCTTCTCAGCCACTCCTGGGCAGTCCACGTTTAGTGGCATCATACAATAGGGGTCTTCTGGGCTTGACTTTATTCACGTAATGTGACACGTTCAACACGTTTACTCATGTTGTAGCATACAGCAACACTTAGTTTTTTATGGCCAAGTAACCTTTCATTGTTTGAAAATGCTGCATTTTGAGGGACACCTTTTGCCTAGTGTGGAGTTACAACGGGCTCTGGTTGTGTGTGTGCATGTGTGTGCACATGCATTTTCATTCCTCTTGGGTATATTCTTGTGAGTGAGATCGCTGGGTCGAAAGGTAACTCTGTGTTTAACATTCGGAGGCACAGCTAGATTCGGTGTGATTTTACATTCCTGCCAGCAGTGTCTGTGATTCCCAGCCTCTCCATGGCCCTTGTGGACATCTGTCTTTTCCAGCCTGGCACTTCCTGGTGGTGGCCGTGGGTCCGTAGTTCACCGTGGCTTGATTGGCATTTCCCGGATGGCTCATCATGCTGCACCTTTCTCACATGGCTTTGGGTTTTTTATTGCAATTTCATTGGCCGTGTATCTACCTGGAGAAAAGACTTTTCAGATGCGCTCCACTTTGAGTCCGTTTTCTCATGGGGGTCTCAGTGATCCAGCATATCATCTGGTTCCCAGTCCCTTTACTAGTTTTCTCCCAATCGATGGGTTGTCTTTTCGCGTTTGCAGGATGCCCTTAGAAGTGCAGACGTTTCTATTTTAATGCCATCCGATTGCTCTAGCCAGTCTTCTGTTGCTTGTGTGTGGCGTTGAAACCTACCTGGAAGCAGTGTTGAGCTGTTGGGCTGTTCACCCCTTCTCCATGCTGTCTCTAGCATGTGTCAGTAAGAGCGGATCACAGCTCTGCTCACAGAACGCGAGCACGAGGGAGCGTGAATAATAGCACTAGCAACCATGCCCGATGAACGCATAGCAACCATTGTACTTCCATGGTGTCAGACGCACTAAGCTGCAGGATTGTTGCCTCCGCCTCTAGAGACAGATGAGCAAAAAAGAACTTTCTGTTCAAAGCCGTTTTATTTACCGAGCATGATGCTAACTACTCAAACAGGTAAATGTAACACCCAAAGTGCAGAGAGGCGAGGTAACTTGCCCAAAGCCATATAGTCAATGGTGGAGTTGGTGAACAGTGACTGATCTAACGCTCCAGGGGCTTTATTTTTGCTTTTGTTTTGCAATGAGGATAAAATGCCATCATGGAACATAAAAAGGCCTTAAAAACAGTGTGAGTGAAATCTTAGTAAAAGCTTGACACAGGGTCAAGCTGTTCGGGGACAACACAGAAGGGAACAATCAACACTCGTCTTTGTAAACCTCCTTTTTTGGTATTTGCAAGCTGAGGCTTGACTGGCTGCTGCTTGATACCGGACACAGGACTCACTTGCAAATTAGGATCCCAGACAAGTGCGGTGTGGAGCAAGTCTGTGCCAGACTGAGACAGATCACTCTGCTTGGCCATCAAAGGAGTGAGTTTTACCCCCAGAAAGCAGTCTGGTGAGTGCCTGCAGATAAGCCCCTGCCGGCCAGAAGCCACATGATACACTTGGCAGCCACGGACCCACACATGCCAGAGACACAGGCCCTGCAGCGGAAGACCACACTCTGCCCGCTGTTCAAGGAGGCGTCACGAAGTTCACGGGGAAATGCAATGAGAAAACTGATGGCAGGCAGCGACCACGGTGACAACATTGATTGGCAACGAGACCAGGGGCCAACCCAGGGAGACCTGCACAAACCAGAGATAAATGCTCCCCTGGCATGGCAACTCTTGTCCTCCTGCTGTCTTCAGAAGATCTGGAGAGGGCAGCGTGTGTGGGGTTGGGGTAGGGGGTGGGGGGGCACTTCCCTTCCAGGATTTCATTGCTACTGGCAGCAAACTCTATAAAATCTTTGCGAGCCATTTGTTACCACGAGTTCTCCAATCAGCAGTCAGCCTCCACTTGTAGGCGAGGGTTACAACGTCCTGTTGGCCATGGGAGGACCATCAGGGTCACTGATGACAAAGGATGGTCTCCTTCTGAAAGGATGCCATCGCCAGGCGCATGAGTTTAGCCGCTCGACCACCTGACAGGCTAGATTGCAAACTGTGAAGCATCTGAATGGGATGAGTGGAAAGCACTGATTCCTGCTGGAGTCCTGTTGCAGCTTCTATTGCTGTGTGATAAGGCCATCAGTATTTAAGGCCCTAACAGACTTCTAAAGGGCCACCCCCCTCATGTCCCTGCCACACTGCTGGGTCCCTGCAGGAGTCCAGAGTGTTACCAGTCTTTCTCCACCCCGCAGCAGAAACCAAGGATGGGGGGCTCTCGGGACAGATGCTCCCCTTCCCCTGCGATCTTCTGTCTGGGTGAACTGAGGCCCCCAGGGGGCACCAGCTGGGGAGGGCCACATAAGAAGCAATCTTGGTAGTTCACCCTCTCCTCCCTTACCTGTGTGGTCACCAGTCAGAAGGACACAGCAGAATTTTGCTTTCCAAGTTCTGTTTCCTGGGGTTTCCATGGACTTTCTTCTGTTTCTGGGGAAGCTGCCAACTCCTTTAGACAGAGCCCATCCTTCTTGACAACGTTGTAGGTGAGTTTGGCCTTTGGGCAAAAATCCTAAAAAGAACATTTCCATAAGCCGCCATTTTGTTCTGAGAGGCAGGACCTGATATAGGGGTGATGTGTTAGTCTGGGTTGACTAGACAAACAAATTCATAGACACTCATATTGTATATAAGAAATAGTAGCTGAGCCCCAGTGGCATAGTGGTTGAGTGTGGGACTGTGGCCCACAGGGTTGGTGGTTCAAATCTAGCAGCAGCTCTCCAGGAGCAAGGCTGGGCTTCCCATTCCCACCAGAGAGCAGTGATGCCCCAGAACAAAAACAAACAAACAAAAAAACAAACAAGCAAAAGAAATAGCTTTATATAAAAAGAGCAGTTAGCTGAGCCCCGGTGGAGCAGTGGTTGTGTGCAGGACTGTGAGCCACAGGGTTGGAAGTTCAAATCCAGCAGCAGCTCTCCAGAAGCAAGACTGGCTTCCTACTCCCACCAGGGCAGTGATGCAAAGAAAAAAGAGAGCAATTAGTTATTGAGAAAATGCCCCAGCCCTGTCCAAATCAAGTCCATAAGTCCAATATTAACCCATATGCCCTATGCCAGGCTATAAATTCCTCTTCAGACTCACACAACACACATGATGACTCTGAGTGCAGGAAGATCATAGGCCAGTGGGTGGGAAGTCTTGCAGATCCAGTGGCAGTAGAAGCATCTCAGCCCTGGTGTGGGTCTCCACATGGCCTCTCTGGCTCCCAGGCTCTGGTTCCATCAGCTTAGCTCCAGGTGGCTTGTCAGCAAGAAGATGCAGCACAGAGAGAGTGTGTGAGGAAGACAGGCGTTCCCAGAATCCTCAGGAGAAGGCCATGCCCACACAGCGACTTCATCGACTTTGACTTGATTGACAGACTAGACTCCACCCCTTCATAAGTTGACAGATGATGTAACTGCCACAGGTGGGGAACTTTTTTTCTGCCAAAGGCCATTTGGAGATTTATAGCACCATTCTCAGGCCACACTGGTCAAACGTCCCATTGAGTCGCCCCTCCTGTGATGACTGGGAAGGCTGCTCTTCAGTAAGGCTAAAGTGTTGGTAGCTGGTATTGATGATTTCACAGGCCTTATATCTAGCCTATGGGGCTAGGCTTTCCTCTTCCCTGGGTCTCTAAGATCAGCTCTGGACGAAATGAAACAAAGGGAAGGTGTGTTGCTAGACTTGAAAACCTCTGTCTCAAGCCTCTGGAGGTTTGATCCCAAGGTCACAGGCCAGAGTGTCGCTGAGGCTTGTCACTGTGGTCTACTCTCTGCTCACTGGCAAGGAGGCTGCTTAACCAAAACCCTCCCCCCTCCCCCTCACTCCATCTGCTGGGGCAGAGGGAGACACAATTCTCAATGGACAGTTCTGCAGAGAGATAGCCCCTGTCTAGGAGAGAGCTTTATATACAATCAAATATTGAGAAAATGCTCCAGTCCAGTACAGATAAAGTCTATCAGTCTGATATTAGGCCATAAGCCTGATACTGATCTGTGAAGTCCTCTTCAGACTCACGCAGTTCTGCGCAATGCAGGAAGGTCACAAGCAGAGTCTTGTGGACCGGCAGGGTGTCGAGCCTCTCAGCAGGGGCAGGGTCCCCACCTCGCTCCTCTAGCTCCTGGGCTCTGCCCACATCAACATGATCCCATCAGGCTCCCGGTCCGTAATGTCCTAATGTCTCCCAGCGAGTCAGCCTGGTCAGCCTGCGTTCTGTCTCCAGTGAGCTATTTTTCTCCTTAGTGCCTCCAAATGAGGTCATCGAACCAGTATCTGACTGACAGGTTAATTCACCCCTTCACTCTTAATCCTCTCAAATTGACAAGAGAGTATATAACCACCACAGGCCCCTGCCCGCATTCCCTTTAGCAAGGGCTGCCCTCAAGGCCACCTTGGTTGGTCCAAGAGCCAAAAGCCACTGAGTGTCTGTGCTGATTTGTGATATCGGACCTACAGGTCTTTTGTCTGAAGGTCGTCAGGTGGACTCGGTGTCCAGCCTGGCAGTAAGGCATGGAGAGAGGGCTTGTGCGTGCTGAGCCCCTGTGCCAACAGGGGCTTGGTGCGTGGTTCTTCCTTCTCTCTCTTCCCAGCCCCACTTCTGAAGCAGACCTACCCGATTCCCCATTCTGGACACGCGTCTGAGTTCTGGATGGCTTAGTGCATCAAGCAAACAGTACATCATGCTTGGTAAAGCACAGAACGGATCAGAGAGCCTCTGTCAGATGGACTGACATGGCGGTGGTGGCTGCAAGGAACATACCAAATGGCAGTGCCGACGGCTTGGGCCTGGAGAACATCTGCGCCTGTGGGGTGGACGGTCACCGTGACACTAAACCAGTGCACGTGACAACACCACCGGTATCTCCAGAAGGCTCATCCTCCCAGATCATAAAACTTTCCGAACATACGTCCCAGTCTCTTCTGTTGTATACGATGCAGAAGCCCAAAGAAGTCACCGGCGGTCCCAGGCACACCGCTCAGGGATGGCAGAGCTGACACTAGATTCCAGGGCCCCTATTTCTCCCACCCACAGTCTAGAAACCACTAACCATGCCACATGGTCGCCATGCTTTTAAAAGACTTGGAAGGCGTTAGGGAGCAGTGAAGCGGGTGCTTTGACCAATCGGAGGAACTGTCAAAACGTTGGCGCCTTCAGGTGTGTGATGGGATAGGGCACTTCCAGACAAGTGGGTCTTCCTGGCTAGGTCCAGGCATTAAGCATGACGCTCTCTCCTTTGGCTCTGCAAGAGAGCCCCAGCGGCTGGATCCCTATGTCCTGCAGACTGGAGAAGAGGTGACAGACATTCTCCAATTGACACCATGCCCAGGAAGGACTGCCTTACGGTGGAGTGTCCTGATCTCACTCAGGTCTGCGCCCCTCCCCTGGGGACACACGGATGCATCAGTCCAGTGAGGTGATTCAAACCCCTCCTGGGGACCCCCCCCCCAAAGTTAAAGCATCAGGTAAGAACGTGACCTTAAACTCTGAGAGGGCATGGAGGTGGCGCTGCTTCTGGGGTCATACTGACTCTCGTTGGGATCAGCGAGTTGTTGATGTCTGTGGTTCCTGGTGCCCTGCCATTGTCTAGAGCTGTGACTCTCAACCTGTGGGTCATGACCCCTTTGGGGGTCAAATGACCCTTTTGCAGGGGTCGCTTTAGATCCTCGGAAAACACACATTTCCGAAAGTCTTAGGAACCGAGACACCGCTCCTCTATCAATCTCCAGGTCTCCAGGCAGGTGTGCCCACCTGCAGATGCGCCCATATATGAGTACCTGCCGTGAAGACTGTCACCCATTCATGCTACACCATGCTTCATGACGACATTCCATTGATTTGTCATTAGAAATAAATATTTCACAAGATATAATTGCATATTGTTTTATGATTCATCACTATGTTTTAATTAGGCTCAATTTGTAACAATGAAGACATATCCTGCCTATCAGATATTTACATGACGATTCATCACAGTAGCAAAATGACAGTTATGAAGTAGCAACGATAGTAATTTGATAGTTGGGGGGTCACCACCACGTGAGGAACTGTGTTAAAGGGTTGTGGCATGAGGAATGTTGAGAACCCCTGGGCTAGGGGGAGATGTGAAGGACAAGGTTTTGTTCACCTCCTGCCACCTTCTCACACTCCATTTGACTTGAAATCATAAGAAAGTAGGGTCACCTGCTTTAAGAACAAGAAGGGCTCTCAGGACCCCAAATCTTAGACCCACACTTTGGATGACTGGCCCCAGAACAGAAAAGGACTCTCCCTCCTTGTCCTCCATCCCCTGCACAGATAAAGGCTGGGGCTGAGGTGGGGTGAAGTGGGGGGAGACACAACATGCAACGGCTATAAAATGTGAAAGCTGGCTTCTTCCATGTCATCCTTGTCATATATCCCCAGGGCACCAAGTTTCGGCTGAAAAGCATCAGTAAATAGTACTTGTTTTGTAGATAGGTTAGGAGTCTGAGGAGTAGCAACTAGTTTGCTCTGGTTGTTTCCAGATTGATGGTCAACGTGCCAACCCAGACATCCAAGCAGTAAGACTGTCCTGGAGGACCAAGCCCAGCTACCTGGAGGGTATGTGTGTGTGCATGTGTGTGTGTAGTTGGGGTGTGTAGTGTGTGTGGTCTGAGTTCTAACTCATCGTGACTCTAGAACGACAGAAGGAACACTGCCCTGTCCCGAGCTACTGTCACAAGTGTTCTTGGGTTCCTGTTATGCATCGTGTGTATACAGTAGGGTATGTCTGTGGAATTCAAAGCTCTCTGCTTTCCTGGTTTATAAGAAAGCCTTTCCCTCCACCCACCCCCCTCACTTGCCAAACATCTACGGAGCATCCACCAGGCCAGATGTATAAGATGACACAGTAACTCTTTGCCCACAGGAGTTGGGATCCAGGCCTATCAGATAGAACAAATGTCGAGATGAGACCGTTCTCAGGAAGTGGATGCTGAAAGTCCATGTAAATGGGAGTAAGGCACCGGGAGTCCTAACCCCAGAGGAAGGCCGTCTGTCTAGTGGATGTAGGGTCGGCTCAGCCCGGTCAGGTCCAACACTGTGGCCCCATGTCTGACTACGGAGCTGTGGGGCTGACTACGGAGGGTCTGACTGCAGGGCTTTTCACTTCCTTGCTCCCGGGAAAGGCTTTTTGTGGTGGCCTTGCAGGCTGGTTTGCAGCCCTGCAGGCAGATGTTCATGCCACCGAAGCCAGGCGGCAACAGTCACTGCATGTTCATACCCCGGTTCATTAAAGTGAGCACTCACAGTGTCAGAATGAAGAAGAAGAAAAAAGTCCATTTAAACATGAATTGTCACAAACTAGTGGGCGGTATTGACTGATATTTTTAAAAGGTGATAGTGACTTAAAAAACAAAGGCAGTCGGTTGAATATAAAAAGTTATCGAAATGTGTGATGCCTGCGACTTGTATATGAGATTTTTTTTCATCCCATGAAACCTTTTTCCCAAGGATTGATGGAAAATGGAAGGTTGGTGGTGGGGGTGGGGGTAAGAAAAGAAAAGAATGGAAAGCAAACAAATCTGAAATAGTCTGCCTTTGGTTCAAATATCAACAGAACTTTTAAGATACAGATCTTCATCTCAGAGGTGGATTAATAGAAACCAGAAGGCATGGATATGACTCCTTCCAAGTGCAGAATGGCACATATATGTTCTGATTCCTAAGAGTTCGATTCCAGTAAAGGTCTTCAGCAAAGATGGTAAGGTAACACAGAAACCAGGAGAGCCTGTTGCTGGCGGTGCGGTGATGTGGTGACCATCAGCGGGGAGTCTCCAGGCTGAAGGGAGCAGTTGACTCCAGGCTCACACAGATGGTGTCTAAGAGCTGCTGACAGGAGCCCTGGTGGCGTCGTGGTTAAGCACTAGACTGCTAACGGCAAGCTCAGCAGTTTGAAATCACCAAGTGCTCTGAGGTGAAAGATGGGGCTTTCTGCTCCCATAATCTCAGAAAGCCACCGGGCCCAGTTCTAGCCCGTCCCGTGGGGTCACCATCAGTTAGCATGGGCTTGAGGGTGCTGAATCTGGCTTTGGTTTTCAGGAGAAATGCAGAATTCCAGAAATGCCAATGCATGTGGGTCTATGAGGAAGTCTCTGCTTCCCTTTATTGGTAGTTTTCTTGAAAGGTATATCACGTCTGAAAGCACTACACAGAATGGTTAATCACACCACTCGCTATGAGTTGAGATGATGTTAAGAATGTGCAGAAAGCGAAGTTGCCAAGCACTGCTTTATGTTCCCCGTATGTTAACTGAAGTCAGAGATTTAATATTTGCTCTAAATCGTTTACATGTTGGATGCATATTGCCATGCTTAGAACAAGCGCTTAAAAAAAGTGAGTCAGAAATAGGTAGGAAGTCAAGATAGAAATGAAAATATCTGATTAGCACACATATTCATAAAGGTAAGAAAGAAGACATTGGCCAAGAAATGGAGCTAATTAAAAAATTGCAAAATGGCAGGAGCACAGATTAAATTCAATGTAAATGGCCTAAACACTCCTAACAAAAGGCAGAGTGGATACCAGCTCAAATACAAACAGACTGAGATTTATAGGCGGGAAAAGGTACACGGTTCAAATTAGAACATGTCACAAGAAGGGATCCAAGGACAGGGAATATTGCTACATGGAGAAACATTTCATGCATCAAGACAATGTACCTTTTCCCCTTTTTTACTTTTGTGAAACCTAATTGACGCACTTTTCCCTTCTTGCTTCAGGACTGCTGAGTCCAGGTGAGGAAGGTTGTCCCCCCTCCCATGGGCAACACGGTGATACCGCTGTGTTGCAGTGGAGTTCACACCTGCTTTCTTCTAATCCTTGTATGGCTTCACTTTCTGACATTTTCCACTTCTCTGATATGCTCTCCCCAGCATAAAGAAGAGAGAACCATCGATAGGGAATTTTGGCTCCAGAAAACAAACGCACGCCCTTCAGTTTAACTGACACGTGAGAGTGAAGAACGAGTGCATTTTTGCTTGCGTTTCCTTAATACGTCTAATTGATAGCCAGCGTGAAACATTGGGGTGTGGAAGTAAGACTCTCCAAGAGCTCTCTGTTTTCAAGATCAGAAGGATGGGAAATGGCCTAAGTGAGAATTTGCTCAGGCTCCCCTGGGACTGTGTCAAAGCCAGCAGGAAGCTGCCAGGAGGAGGTTGGGCGGTGTGATTTCCGGGAAAGATGGAGCTGGGATGCTGGTTCCCCAGGGTGACTAAAACCACCCTGGTGCTCTAGGCTTTTAGGAGACTTCAGGGACGTCTCTTATAATTGCCCAGTGAGGATGCTGAGTGGTCTGTCAAGCCCAGGCCCATGCAAGGCCAGATGCTGGGTATCAACCAGGTACCAGCAAGGGCAGCCACAGGTCAGGTATAGAGAACCTCAGAGACCTGACCACAAGGGGTTTCCACCTGTGGCGCCTCATACCTCATGGTCATTGAGTGCATTGGTGGCGGGGGGCTCTCATGATTCAGAGAATTAGACCACGTTGTTGTTTTCTGCAGAGAACATGCTCTCAGAAACCTGAAGGTGCACCTACATGCATGCACACCTGTTAAAAACAAAGCAAACCTCACTGCCATGCATTTGATTCTGACTCATCTTGACCTTGTAGGACCGAGTAGAGAAGCCTCTGTGGGTTTCCAGGGCTGTGCATTTTTGTAGGGAGTAGAAAGCCTCATCTTTCCCCTTGGTAGCAGCTGGTGGTTTGGAACTGCTGACCCTGCATTAGTCAGCCCAATGCACTGTCTACCGTGCCACCAGGGTTCCTCAGTAAATGTGATAGAGGACTGTATGCATAAAATGTATCAAAACCATGGTTCCTGGACTTCCTGCAAGTATTGGACTGTGTTAGGATCTCGCAATGGACAGAACTAATTCTAAGAGCTTAAATTTGTCACCATCACCAAATTTCTAGAGGAGAATCACTTGCTCAGAAGATCCTTCACTTGTGAGAGGTTTCACAGCCCTGCAAAACTGGGACTTTTCTGTTCAGGCAAAACTGGGCCTCTCCTGGTACATCGAGGGTGAAAAGGGTCAGGAGTTGAAGTCTTACAGCTTAGGCTCATATTTCAGCTTGTCTGATCTCTTAGCCATTCAGATTTTTAGCCTCAACTTTTCTGCATGGAAAACTGAGATGCAATCATTTATCCACTTCACCGGTTGTTTGCAGGACACATAGTGATGGTTTGTGCTTAGAAAGCCACTTGCTTCTGTGGCTGTGAGGTGGAGGTGGAGGTGGTACTGGTGGAGGTGGAGGTGGAGGTGGTGGAGATGGAGATGGAGGTGGTGATGGTGGTGGAGGTGGA
>PVJH01044672.1:0-12816 GCA_004026705.1 Nesogale talazaci | reverse complement strand
AGCTGCTCTCCACCCCCCACCCCCCACACTTATTCAGTGGGACATTGCCAGGGGAACCACGGTGCCCAAGAGGATTTGACCAATGGGGCCCAGGGCACTTGGGCCTGCCCCAAGATGGCGGAGACGACAGCTGGGTATCAGTGACTTTATCTGAAGGACTTGTACTCATGAAAGAAAAGGATGTGGATGTGGGCGTACCATTTCCACAAAAGGGGCAGGTCGACCCAAGACGATCACGCTGCCTAGGGAAGCCAGGCTTGTGGTTGTGGGTCAGGGAGTCCGGCTGAGGCCTAGCTGGAGGTTCTGGGCACATCAAAGGTGGAGGCCTACCAGGTTAGACTCTTGTGTGTGTGTGTGTTTTGTTTTGTTTTGTTTTGGGCATCACTGCTCTCCAGTGGTGGGAGTAGGAGGCCCAGCCCCACTGCTGGAATTGAACCTCCGTCCCAATGGGCCTCAGTCCTGTGCACAACCACTACGCCACTGGGGCTCAGCCCTATTTTATTTTTTAACATTTTATTAGGAACTCTTACAGATATTATTACAATCCATAGTTCCATTTGATAGACCAAGCAAAGTTGTACAATTGCTACCATATTTTCAATACATTTTCTTCTGGAACTCTTTGATGTCAGCTCCCCTTAGTCCCCTCCGTCCCCCACCCTACCACTTTCAGGAACCCTTAATACATGTATAGTCTTATTATGTTTGCCATGTTTCACATCATCCAGCGTACGCACTCACCTACAATTCCGTTGTTCGATCCCCTTGAAGGGGATTTTACAGTCATCCTTGTTATCGGTTCCCCTCTCCTCCCCCCTCCCCTTCCTGAGCCCTCAGGGAACCATTACTCCCACGACTGCTTCTGAGGAGTTTATCTATTTGGATTCCTGCACTGAAGGGCCTTGCGTGTACACAAGCATATGTATGCAGGTCCAGCAAGATGAGAGAGGCTGAGCAAAGTCCAAAATAGGAAGGGGAGGAAATATTGAGGAGCCAGAGGGTAGTCATGTGTTTCATCAGTGCTGTGCCGCACCCCGGAGCTGTCTTCCCTTCCACGTGGCCCTTCTGTGAGGGGCTGTCCACTTATCTCACAAGTGGGTTTGGGGTCTCCACTTTGTCCATGCTCCTGCATGGACATCAATTTGACTGTTTGTTTTTAAACTTCTGATGCCAATCCCCATTGACTGACACCTCGTGATCACACAGGCTGGTGTGCTTCTTCCATGTAGGCTTTGTTGTTTCCCTGCTTGTTTATCTTCAAGCATTTAAGATCCTACGTGCTATGTCTTTTAATTGCCAGGCACCATCAGCTTTCTTCACCACAATTGCTTATGCACACATTTTGTCTTTAGCGATTGTATTGGGAAGGTAAATATCATACCTTGTCACATTTTTAGAATAAATCATTCTTTTGCTGAGGTAAGACTTAAGTAGAAGCTCAAAGTTCATCTGCTTCCTTATTATATTTACATATATGTGTCATCTTTATATATTTACATATATACATATGTATATTTATGCCTGTATATAATTTTTCATTTCCGATCTCCTTTCTTTAGTTCTTTTTTTCTTTTCTCCTGCTCCACTATCAGGTTCACCCCTCGTTCACCTCTCAGGAAATCCTCTCAGATACATCACAATTGGTCAAACAACCAGGTTAGACTCTTTGTTGTGTCCTAGTTAGTGGTCTGTGGTGACCTACCCAGACGAGCTACAAAGCATATTTAGAGCCCTAAAGCAAGACAACAATTTAATAAAAATAGTGTTTTCTCTGTTCCAAAACGAAGCTGGGAAATCCTCCATGCTCACCACGTCAGACACAACATCCCCATGGTGACAATACTCCATACTGTGCCTTCAGAAGTCCAAACCCAGGCCCACAGCCGTGCAGTCAGCCCTGACTCATAGTAAGGTGACCAGAAGTCCTGCTTCTTAACACTATAACGTTATTGTTAAATTGTTAAATATAACATCCGCGGTGTTTTAAAATTAAAATAAGGGGCTGAGCCCCGGTGGTGTAGTGGTTGAGTGCAGGACTGCGGCCCACGGGCTTGGCGGTTCAAATCCAGCAGCAGCTCTCCAGGAGCAAGGCTGGGTAGCTCCCACGACCACCAGAGGGCAGTGATGCCCCCCCCAAATAAAATAAAATAAATAAAATTAAAATAAATATATTACAATACTATTTTTGCATTCTCTGAAAACTTTTGTTGCTCCATATTGACCAAATTTTTAATCAAGAACACACACACCCCACCCCACCCCCAGTCAACGGTGCCCTGCTTAAAATCTAGTCACTTTATCACAGAGACCCTGGAGAGGGTTTCTGAAACTGGACGCCTTTACTGAAAGCTTCCTCTTTCTCCCGCTGAGTTGCTGCTGGGTTTGAACCTCTGACCCGTTAGGTTATTAGCCTGGCCCTTCCCTGACAGTCTTGGCTGTTCCTGCCCACCCTCTTCACAGGAGCCGACTGCCCAGTTCGCCCGCCGTGGGCTGCCCAGCGGGAACCACCTGGACGCGGCAGTCCAGGGCCTCCGTCCGCACTGCCTGTCCAGGGAGCCAAAGACTCGCCAGCCCACCCGCTTCTCCGTGGCCGCTTTTGGAAGCCCTCAACTTGTGGGTTGGAGCTAGTTTTTAAAGTCAACTCTAGGTATTTCACTTCCCTGCCAAGCCACAAAACACACACATGCACACACGCTCTTCTCGGCCTTGAGCGAAGCGTCTCCTTATACCTGCACATCATTGAAGAAGGGGTGAAACATCACCCTGGGCTTGCAGTGGTTAAAGTTCGAGGCGGCTATCCCAAGGTCAGCAGTTCAAGACAGCTGCCGGGCGGGAGAGGGACGGGCCGTGTGGGGTGCTGGGGCAGCTCGGTCCTGTCCCGCAGAGTCGCAGGGCTGGGAATCGGCTTGGCAGCAGCCGGGGTTGATGGGATGGTGACGGACACCATCCGACACCCCCCCCACCAAGGAGTCCCCCCACCCCACGTCCACCCTCGTGGTGGCACCTCGGGTCCAGGGATCTCTCCGTGGGCTGCTCTGAGTAGGCGCCCACGTGCTGGCAGCCGAGAAGTATCGGCTCTGGTTTATTATTATGTTATAGAAAAGTATGAGATGTGCAAAAGGGATTCTCTGCTTATTCTAATTCTTGAAAAGTTGTGAGAGCCTCTTTAAAGACTGGAACAGAGAGAGAGAATAGAGTACCCCCCCCCCCCCGCCCCAGGAGCTTTGTTGCTAAAGGCCTTCCCCTTCCCTATAACACAGAGAGCTCCTTGGAGGGGAGGCAGGCCAACCCCCCCAAGAAACGATCCGCAAAGCCGTCAGTCAGAGTCAACTCCCCCTTTGAAATAAAGAGAACTCTAAAACAGGGGCAGCGGTGCCTGACATTGTGGTGACCCCCAACCAGAAGCTAACTCCGCTGCTACCCCATAACTTCCTACTGCTCGCTAGGAGGGAGCCGCTGGGAAGGGATCGTGGGACCCACGGGGCGCACCGACCCTCAGATTTACAAGCCCCAATTTCAGGAAAGAGGCAATAAGACTCCACGTCTTGAAAGGAAACAAACTTCACAAATTGGTGGGTAAAGACCCCCACCCACGACTGCCAACTTGTAAGGAATATGGTCTTTAACTCCTTTAAGCGACGGCGTCTGAGTCCCGTAAAGACGACCCGCCTGTGCCGTCTTTTCTCTGACGTTCTCAGGGTTCCGTGCTTTCTTTCGGTTTTGGCACGCCCCGTTTTTGCTCTTGTACCCTGCACCTTCCTTCTCTCCAACCTCTCAAATAATTATCCCTCTATTTTTAGCTCAAGAAATAATCATGATCATTATGCAAATGGAGTCCGTCTGGAGTTAAGTAGAACGCCCTCATCACCTTGATCTGCTTGTGCAACGTGTGTGACTTTACTCTGAGCTAACCCTTGCTTCATTTTCGTTTATTTTTCTTGGGGGGGGGGGCATCACTGCTCTCCGGTGGTGGGAGGAGGAGGCCCAGCCCCACTGCTGGAATTGAACCTCTGTCCCAGTGGGCCGCAGTCCCGCACACATCCACGACGCCACCGGGGCTCAGCCCTTGTTTTCGTTTATTTAATTAATTTATTAATTTTTTAAGCATCACTGCCCTGTGGTAGCAGTGGGAGGCCCAGTCTTGCTGCTGCTGGATTTGAACCGTCAAGCCAGTCGGCCGCAGTCCTGCACTCAACCACTATGCTACCGGGGCTCCACCCCCTTACTTCGTTTTCCATGTGGATCATTTCTCACCTCACTCAGCTCCAGGTGCTTCTGGTTCAGGAGGGCCCCCGGGGACAGGTGTAGGACTGCGCCTGTGAGTCTCCGAGACCCGGTGGAGGAGCGGAAAGCCCCACCTTCGTCCCTCCCATGGAGCAGCTGGTGGTTTCAAACTGCCGGCCTAGCAGTTAGCGCACTGCAGAACCACTACAGCACCAGGGCTCTCCACCCCCCACCCCATACAAGGCCTTAATTATGTCTGTCACCGTAGCAACACGCAGACCTCTGCTGACGGACAGACAGCTTCAGGTGCATGAGGTGCACTGGCCAGAAGTTGAACACAGGTCTTTCACATGCAGAGTGTCTTGGGCTGGGATCTGTGGAGGAGCAAAGCCAGTAAAACTTAAATCTCTGTGTGTATCGCTGTGCGCGTACAGACACCTATATTTGTACAGAGAGGTCACTATCAAGGAAATGACTCACACGGTGGTGAGAGTGTTGCAGCCTCTGGGTCTGGCGGTCAGCTGTCAGAGGCTTCTCTTGACCGGACTAGCTGCAAGAGGCGATGAACCAAAGATTGCGAGCTGCGAGCCAGGTGACAGTGGTGCAGCTGCAAAGGTGAATGGATGCAGGTTAGGCAGGTAAGATGCGAGGCCACTGATGGGCGCGAAGATGGGCTCAAGTGCGAAGACCTGGAGGGCAGGTGATGAGCCAGCTGTAGGATCCAGCCCTAGCAGAGAGCGAGGCAGGCTTTCCCACAGTGCCCACTAATGTGGAAGCAGACCCCGCCCCCAAGGAGACTGCCTCTCGCTTGATTGACGGCTCATGGCACATCTCATGATGGATTAGGTTGGCTCTCATCATGGGGGACTGCTGCTGCTTAAAGGCCAAACCACGGAGAATCCTGAACCAGCTACGCCGACACCAAAACCGGCTGTCATTGAAGGCGAGAAATCGATCACGGAGCCACTGGGGGCCCCCCCCTGCTGTCAGGTACCGTTGTGTGGGTTTACCTTGTGTTTAACAGAACAGGTCGTTGCCATTTTCCATGTCATCTTCATCCTCACAGGCATCTTGGCTATTGTACTGATTCATTTCATTAAGCGTTTCCCTGGCTTCCAACGAAGACTTTTCCAGGGATTAGTCTTTCTCAGTGACTGAAAGTCTCTCCAGCCTTGCTTCAAAGGAGCATTTGGGGTGTATTTCTCTGGGCATAACTTGCTCACTCTGCTAGAAGGTCACCCCAAGTCCAGTGGTCTTTGCTAACACCTTTTTTTTTGGGGGGGGGGCATCACTGCTCTCCGGTGGTGGGAGTAGGAGGCCCAGCCCCACTGCTGGAATCGAACCTCCGTCCCCGTGGGCCGCAGTCCCGCGCACAACCACTACGCCACCGGGGCTCAGCCCCTTTGCTAACACCTTAACGCAGATGTCCTCCCTGTCTTTCGTGTGCGCTGTTCAACTTTCACGGGCCTATGCAGCGGAGATTGGGGTCAGCTGCATCTTGGCCATCAAAGTGATGTCTCTGCTGTTGAAAACTTCAGAGGAGTCTTTAGTAGCACATCTTCTGACAGATGGTCCCAAGGACGCTGGTAGTTGATCCAAGATGAGTGAAATTGTTGACAGCTTCAGTTATTTTTCCAACTATCATGCTTATTGGTCAGATTGTGACGATTGTTTTGTTTTCCTCCCATCCAGGCATAATTCATACTGAAGGCAATAGTCTTTGACCTTCACCTGGGAGCGCCTCAAGGCCATTTTCTTATTTTGTATCTAAGTATGAATTTATAGCTGTTTTTGTATAATTCTTAAACCAAATCTACGACTGCCCGTGGGTCCGTGGGGTCATGGCTGGTACCCGGGCGCTAACAATAATGGTGAATTTAATTCGGATGGTGCGCGACCACTGGGTTCATCGGGATTTGTCATTGGATGCTACCTGGACAGAAAGACTGATGAAAAACTGACTGCCTTCCGGAATAGGAGTTTATTATTTAAAAGGGAATGGAGACCCAATGAAGAAGTTACCTGGAAGTCAAGGCCGTGGCTGAGTTACAGAATGCTCACATTTCAAAAACCAAGCAAAAAATGAAACTAGGTTTATTATTTGAAGTGTGATTCTTTTTATTCCAAAGTTGTTTTCCCATTCCAAATAACAAGCACATTTTTTGTGGGGGGGGGGCATCACTGCTCTCCGGTGGTGGGAGTAGGAGGCCCAGCCCCACTGCTGGAATTGAACCTCCGTCCCAGTGGGCCGCAGTCCCGCGCACAACCACTACGCCACCGGGGCTCAGCCCAGTATAACATTTTCTTTGTACAATTTTAATAAATCATTTTATTGGAGCTCTTACGGCTCTTATAGCAATCCATAAAATACCCAAATCTAAAACAAAAAACAAAAAACCCAAATCTACATTTTCAACATATATGAATGTTGTCAAATTACAAAACATTTACATAGTTCTTTGTGCTAATTGAAAAATTTAGGTCTGATAATAACCTAGAGAGATATGTCTTATTAAGGAAATCTAACAGATTTTAAAATGGAGGTTGTGGGCTGAGCCCCGGTGGTGTAAGTGACTGAGTGAGGGACTGCGGCCCGCGGGCTTGGCAGTTCAAATCCAGCAGCGGCTCTCAGGAGCAGCACTGGGTAGTGTCCACGACCACCAGTGATGCCCCCCCCCAAAAAAAAAACCCCAAAATAAAATGGAGGTGGAGGGTGTCTAGTTATCCAGTGCTTCTATAATAGAAATATCAGAAACAGATGACTTTTTTTTGGCATCACTGTACAGATGACTTTAACAAACATAAAATTATTTTTTTCGTTTTGCTCGGTGTCCAAAGTCAGTGTGCTGGTGCTAGCAAAGTTTTCCTCTGTAGAGAGATCTTTGGCTCGCCTTGAAATTCCTTGAAGATCTCCAAGCATCTTGGTAGCAAACGTCTCCTGGATCTAGGCGTTTCCCACTGCAGAAATGACATGTTCAAAGACTCGTTGCCATTCTGGGGCTTCCATCTTGAGGGGAGTGGGTCTCGCGGATTTCAGTGGCTTCTGCCCTTCGGTCATGTCCCAGACAGCCATGAGCTCAACAGACAGGTTCACGCACGGCACAGGCAGGAAGCCGGGAGCTCCAGAGAGAGCCAGGGAGCTTGTGGGAGCACGCCGGAGGGCCCAAAGTCATTTCCATTTGGGGCCAGCAAGGAGACGTCATCTGCATTTCACCGGTCGTGAGTCTTCCTCCACGTCTGATGCCGTGTTCTTCCTGTCGCCCAGCTCCCGGATAACTTGGTCGGCGTGCAGCTTGAACGAGGCATGGCGAATGGATCCAGTGCCGCCACACATGCACGCTCTCCAGTTTGAACCATGCAGTCCCCGCTGTCCAAGCCACTGCCTCGGGCCCAGGCACAGTGACCACACACGGTGAGGAGACCCTCAGCTGAAGAGGTGCAGGACCGCATTCATCCTGCCAGAGAACCTTTGGAGAGCTTTCTGGAAGGACAGCCAAGCCTTTGGTAGGACCTACAAGAAAAACCGGTTAATGATAGGATTTTTCAAATTTACTCATCATCCACAAGTGTCAAAGATTAAGAAATCAAAGATTTCTTCGCCATCTGCTGCTCTCTGAGCTGGACGGAGTGTGTGGTCAAGATGCCTTAATAATTACTGATGAGAGTGGGGTGAGAAGGGGGGAAGCAAAGATGAAGTGTCCGTAGCTGACCAATATGGCCACCGTGATGGCAGCCACACTGGCGACCACCTGACAGTGTTGAGCAGGACCAAGGAAGACTGTCCTTTCAGAGATCATTTTTATAGTTTGTTACTAGAGCAAGACCAAGGGCTGCTGTGAAATACTCGGTCTCCACAGCACGGTGACTGGCTGCACTGCCGCTGTCTACGTGGGCCGCGGGGAGTGGGCTTACCTGGCCAGATGGAGTCCAGTGAAGGAAGTCTGTAGAAAGGGAGGAGGCAGAAGTTGCACATCACCACCCAGGCCAAAGCCAGGGGCCACCGGTGGAACAGCCATCAGTTGTACAGGTCTACGTTCAAGTTGCAGCTGAAGAAAACCAGCGCTGCTCCGCCAGGGCCCAAGTACAACCTGCCCCGGTCACGACTGAGGCAGTCGGCTCTGCATGCATTTGCCTGGTCTGGCCACTTTCCATGCGTGGAATCGTGTAATATGTGTGCATTTTGACCGATGGGTGGATGCTTTGATCTTTTATAATTGATCCTTTATCAAGGAACGCTCATTAATCCCATGGCGGTGCTTTAAGCTTTCTTTTTCTTTTCTTTTTGTGTGGCTTTAAAAAGCAAGTTTATTCGCAGTTCTGGAGTCTGGAAGTTTTAGAAGGCTGTCAGCCCAGAGGAGAGGCTCTTGCCCCCGGCGTTCCTTGACTTTTTGGCGATCTCCCTGTGGGTTGCTCTCTGATGCTGGTCTCTGATGCTCTTTTTAACACTGGAAAGTGATCGGGTTGAGACCCAGCCTATGTTGCCATGACCCGGGACAGCTTTAAGCTTTCTTATATATGAGCTTTCTCCACCACCCTTTGGGCCACACACTCCTTTCTCTTGTCTTACATGGTTGGCAAGACCATCCACGTCCATGGGGAACTTGGGGGGCACCGCCGATGTGTGGGTCTCATCCTCAGGCTTTGCTGAACATGATGTCTCCTATGTGTGTTTTTTTTTGGGGGGGGCATCACTGCCCTCTGGTGGTGGGAGTAGGAGGTCCAGCCTTGCTGCTGGATTTGAGCCTCCAACCCAGTGGGCCGCAGTCCCGTGCACAACCACTATGCCACCGGGGCTCAGCCCCCTCCTGTGTGTTTTTATTATAAGATTTTTTATGAGCTGAGCCCTGGTGGCGTAGTGGTTGTGTGCGGGACTGTAGCCCACAAGGTTGACGGTTCAAATTCAGCAGCAGCTCTCCAGGAGCAAGGCTGGGCCTCCCACTTCCACCAGGGCAGTGATGCAGAAGGAATAAAAGAAAAGAAAAAAAAAAGGTTTTTATGATAACATTAAGAGACTTCACCCCATCCCTCCTTTTTGTTTGCTTAAAAAAGTAAATAAAAACTGCTTTTGACAACCTAAGAAGAAAAGGTTACTTTTGTTCCCTTTAGCTTATTGATGTTGTGAGTTAAACAAAACAGGTAACACTGCACAGCCGTTGAGTGGGTTCCAACTTGGATGCAGTAGAACAGCCCCTGGGGGTTTCCAGGACAGAAACGTTTCACAGGGTCAGAAAGCCTCACCCTCCTCCCGTGGGGTTGAACCACTGACCTTGCAGTTAGCCGCCCAATGCATAACCACTGTGGCAGTCATGTGCTCCTGTGTCACTTCCATGATTGGGAATGTAGGGGCGGAGTCTAGCCTGCCAATCTGGAGATAGCCCATGAGGCCTCTGTATGGGCCTGGCTCTCTCTGAGAATTCTGGGAAGTCTCGCGATATTTCCCTCGTGGAGATGAGCGACCATCTCCCTAGGTGTTGGGAGACACTCGACTGACGCGACAAGATGGCAGCGTCTGAGGAACTGGAGGAGCCGGAGGAGAAGCCACGCTGCCTTACCCTGATGGAACCAGACCTCTGAAGCTGAAGAAGCTATGGGGAGACCCCTGCCAGCGCCGAGATGCATCTACCGCCAATGGAGACTGCTGAGGGATCCTGAGCCCTGGAAATGAGGAGCCGTGAGGGACCCCTGCCGGAGCCGGGATGCTTCTACTGTCACTGGGCACACAAGACTCTGCACCCACAGGCCTGTGTTTGTGCTGGTGTTACTGCACCTATTTCGTGAGTTGGAAGGAGACTTTATGGACTGGTTTCGGATGTATGGGCTGGTGTCGGATTTATGACCTTGGACTGGACTGGGCTGGAATGCTTTCTCAATGTTCCATTCCTCTTGTATATACACCCTTCCCTTATATCCATATTCATGTTGATGAATTTGTTTCTCCAGTCTACCCGGATTCACACAATCACTGTGCCATGAGGACTCCGGTTGTTAACATACGACATGGTTGCCTAGTGTGTCAGAGGCTGGCAGTGGGTTCCCCACCTCTCTTTCCTCCTGCGTCTGTAGGAATGTGGCCTTCTTCTTCTTTTCGGAGTCCTGAGATGCTCAGAAGGAACACTGCATTCCCCACTCTCCCCACAGCTAGACATGGCCACGTGACTAAATACTGGCCCGTGGCACATAAGTGGACAGGGCGTTTGGGACGTCCTTCGGCTGCCATGGGCAAGGGGTCACACGAGAGATCCCAGAGCACAAGTCTGGAAAGAACCGGGCGGTCATTCTTGGAAGCCACTGTCGCAGCCCGAGGCTGTTAGAGGAGAGAGGGACGTGTTTCTATCTTGTTTAGAGCCTAGGGAGGGAGGAAGGGGAACCTGTCCCATCAGCCGAGCCCGGATGGTAAATAAAACATAGTCTAGTTACTGAATACTTGGCCTGGGATGGACACGTTCGGGCTCTGTGCGCTTTGTCCCTGAGGGGTGCAAATGGCTTCGCCCTCAAGGAGGAGCTGCCAGGCGGCAGTCTGGACCTACCTGCAGGTGCCGGGGGAGAAAGGCCGGTCCATCCGCTTCTGAAGAGGGACAGCCCTGGGAAGGCCGCTGGGGAGCAGGTCGGCTCCGAAACACTGGGCCCCACCGGCGGGTCAGGACTGGGTGGTGGATGGGGGTCCGTGGGTTGTTGGGTTTATCTTCTGATGGGATCATTGCTGTTAGGTGTCTCCAGTCGGCACAGACACCTAGAGACCCTGTGTCAAAAGCAGGAAGCAGCCTCATGATGGTTGTCTTTGAACTCACTCTTCCAGAGGCTGTGTCGTCAATGTATATTTTGTTAAAGAGGAAACAGCTTTTACTGATAGACTGTCTCAAACTAAAAAAAGAAAGAAAGAGGTCAACTTTGAACGAACCCCAATTCCTGCAGGATCCAACTCTGCGCCACCCAGGAAAGGCCTCCACGTTGCCGCTCGGCTTTTCAAGGTCCCAGGCTCTCCCTTCTCCCGATTTAGTTCTGTGGTAATCTCGATTTCCGTCTCTCCCTCCCACCCCCAGCACTGAGTTAATTCTGACTCACAGAGACCCTACAGGGCGAGCGGGACTGCCCCTTTGGCTCCTGATGGCTGGTCCTGGTCAGGACATGGCCACTTAGAGTTAAGTGACCAGATTTTAAGCGGGACACCATTGACCGGGGGTGGGGGTGGGAGAAGGAGTGGTATCTTGATTTAAAATTTGGTCTAGGGCTGAGCCCCGGTGGTATAGTGGTTGTTTGCAAGATTGCGGCCCACAGCGTTGGCGGTTCAAATCCAGCAGCAGCTCTCCAGGAGCAAGGCTGGGCCTCCTACTCCCACCAGGACAGTGATTGCCCCCCCACCACACACACACGCACACACAATTGGTCTACATGGAGCAACAAAAATGTTCATAGAATGCAAAAATAGTATTGTGATACATTTATTTTAATCTTAAAATGACACGGGACGTTGTTAATTTGTGAAAAAGTGGGACATCTGGTCACTTTAAGTCTTAGAGGCAAGTAGAACTAAGGGGAAGAGCCTGCTGGTGTGGCGGTTACCTGTGGGCCTGAGATCCCTCAGCCAGCCGTCTGAAAGCCCTGGCTGCAGAGACTCACACAGGCAGGACCCGGTCTGACAGGGTCTCTTGAGGCCGGGTCAGCACCATGGCAGTGGAGTTTTGGGAGATGGAGTGGGGCAGGGAAGCAGCTGGGTTAGTAAGGAAACGGCTGTGCAGGAAACAGAAAGCCTAGCCTATCCCAGGCCTCTGACTTGCCTGGGTGACGCAACCCATCCTTGGATGCATTCCTCTTTACGCTGGATCACGCCCTGAGCCAGATCGGGGATTTCCACCGCCAGCCACCATCCAGCCCCAAGGTCAGGAAATGTGCTAGCCCAAAGGGGGTCACATTCCTGGCCCACCCAGGCTGTAAGTGATAGTCAGGTGTACGAGGAGGTACCCCCCCCCCAAACCAGAATTGTGCTGGGCAGAGCGGAGTTCTGGTCGCATGCATTTCTTTCCCCGCTAGGCGAGCATCAAGCAACTCGCCCTGAGTTAGTGCACCCTGTGGCATTGTCTGGGAAGATTCTCTCTGACCACAGTGAATTTTTTTGTGAAAGCCATTTCTCTAGAATCTTGTTTTTGGTTTTTCGTGTGTGTGTGATGGCTGATTCCAGACAACAGGGTGCGACGGTGAAGTTTTATTTCCTGCTTGGGAAAAATGCCACGAAAGCGGTTGTGATGTTGAACACAGCTTATCTGGAAATATTCAAGTGGACTAGTGGCTTTTTGTTTTTCATTTCAATTAAGGTGAAATGTCAGGTGATGACAAAGCTCGTACTGGACATTTGTCAACTTCTGAAAGGACGAGCTGTTGACTCGTGGTGCATTTGGAGTTTGTCTCACTGTTCCTATCCGGAGGTTCTGACAAGATTGCATAACAGTCTATGACCAGAAAAGACCTGATTTGTGACAGACGGGGGACTGGTTTTGCCACCATAACAACGCACCTGCTCATGCAGCCATCTCAGTGTGTCAGTTTGGGCAAAAAAACAGGATGCCCGTCTGGCCCCAGGCACCTTCCTCCTCTGAC
>PVJH01044671.1:0-12873 GCA_004026705.1 Nesogale talazaci | reverse complement strand
AGGGTCGGAATAGAACCCAGCTCCACAGCGTTTACACCGGTTGGTTTTTCTGAACTGGATTGCCAGGCCTTTCTTCCAAGGTGCCTGTGGGCGGACTCGAACCTGCAACCTTCGAGTGAGGTGTGGAGCCCGTGCACCATCTGTGCCCCCAGAGACTCCCCCTAGTCCTGGAGCAGGGGTCGGCAGACTGGGACTGGCAAGCCACGTGTGGCACTTTCGGTGTGAACGTGTCGCCCTGAAGTCACATTGGAAGGCTATTCTTTCAGATCACGGTGGTTTCATATGTTTGGCAAAACATATCGAAGGCCCTTGAGTGATTTTTAAGTTGCTAGAAGGGACAGGACGGGTTCTGCGATCTCAAGAATTTGCCAATCCCTCTTCTAGACGAATAAAAGTACCCCGTGGTTTGGTGTTTTGTGAGTATGTTTCAGTCTAGTCTTGGGGAGCTTGAGGGGAGGGCGGCCCTGGGACAAGGATACAGGTCAGGTTGGACCTCAGATTCCCCTCCACCCTGACTCTCCTGCCCTGACTCTCGTCTGCCGGGGAGCTGTAGACACTGAGGGTCAGGCTGGACCTCCGCTGTGGTCCAGGCGGCGGTGGGAAGCCTCACGCACCCACCCCTTGTCTTCCCAGCATGACCAACGGTGGCAAGACCACACTGACCAACAATTTGCTCAAGACCCTGCCCAACTGCTGCGTGATCCACCAGGATGACTTCTTCAAGGTGACGCCCTGGCCAAGGGGTGGGGGGCAGTGGAGGGACACAGGCAGAGGCAGGCCGTGGCCCGTCCACCTCCTGTGGCCCGAGAGCCTCCCGGACTGGGCACAGGCCTCCACTCGCTTGACCCATGCGGTCAACCCTGGGCCGACTGGGTCAGGAGAGTGAAAGTGGGCCTTCTTGTTGACTGTATGTATGACTGTCCCCCCTGGACACCCCGCAGGAGGAATGCCCACAGGGCAGATGAGGGGTCAGATTCCAAAAGGGGTCGTGGGCACCCCACGGCCACTGAGGCCTTTAAGGGGACTCGCTTCATCCACCTTGGGTCTCCACTTTTCCCATCCGACAGGGGACTCAGGAGCTGCCCTCACGATGTGTCCAGGGGCGGTGGGGGTTGAGGTGGGGGGTGTGAAGTCCCCTCCCTGCTGAGCGCTAGCCTGGCACCTTGACCCAGGATGGAGCTACCTGGCAGCCTTACCCAAACCCGGCCTACCAGGCCCCGCCCCACCGTGGCTCCGCCCCACCGTGGCCCCGCCCACCCAGGCTCCGCCCCGGGGAGGGTGGGGGGAGGCGGCACCCACACTGAGGCCGTCGCTGGGGGCGCCTGTATTTCAGCCCCAAGACCAAATTGCAGTTGGGGAGGACGGCTTCAAACAATGGGACGGTAAGGACAGCCGCTTCTCCCCCTCTGCCCCCCACGGCCCCCCGCCCCGTCCCTGCCCCCCTCCGACGGCCCCCCTCTCCCGCCCGCAGTGCTGGAGTCGCTGGACATGGAGGCCATGCTGAGCACCGTGCAGGCCTGGGCCAGGGACCCCCGCAAGTTCGCCCGGGCCCACGGCGTCCCTGTCCAGCCCCAAGCATCGGACACCCACGTGCTTCTTCTGGAAGGCTTCCTACTCTACAGCTACAGGTGGGCAGGGTGGGGACAGCCCGGGAGCCAGGACCCCTCACACCGCGCAGGCCCCGGCCAAGCCGTCGCCCCCCCCCCCATGCCCCTCCATATTGGGTGCCCAGAGTGGGGATGGGGACAAGGGTCCTCGGGTAACACCTTCCTGAAAGGTGGGCGGCTGAATTCCAGTCTTTGGTGCGGAGGAAAGGCCTGGCAATCGGTTGCCAAGACACACACACCCCGCCCCCATGGAGCACAGCTCTCTGACACACCCAGGGTTCCCTGAGGTCCGGGTTTGAGTGGTTCTTTTGGGATCTCAGCCTTGAAGGGATGTCTGTGGATGTGAATCGTTGGGGGGAGGTGTGCCCTTGGGACTCGTTAGAGGTGTTTCTGGGGCTCCATGGGAAGTTGGTCAATGCTGGTATCCTTCTTGGCCCCCTAACCTCATGTCCAAACCACTCCCACCTTCCCGCCTTCATCCAATGGGTGCCCACGAAACCCGGCCCCACCTAGAGGGTTCCGGGGGTCCTAGAGGCAGTAGGGACCGGGGGTGTGGAGCACACCCCTTGAAGACCCTGTCACAGGGGTGACACGCCATGACTGTCTATCAAATGTTGGGGCAGCGTTTCAGCAGCAAAGCCTTATTCTTTAAAAAGTAGGAGGGGCGTGGTGGGTTCCACTTGGGGCCGCGAACCAGAAGGTCAGCAGTTCGCACCCAGCAGCCGCTCCTCCGGAGAAAGACGAGGCTTCCTACTGCTGCCGCCCTCTGCCCTGTAGGGTCGAGCCGGAATCGACTCGAGAGAGAGCCAGGGGCTTTGATTGAGTTTGTTCCATTTGTTTTAAAAATCCCTGAGCCCCCGCTCACCTACCCTAACACACCGACAGCTCGAGCTCGGCGCACCCCGCTTTACAGACGGCAGCGTGTACACCCCCGACAGCGCTGTCATGATCACCCAATCACAGCTCTGAGTCACGTGGATTCCCCGGGGAGCCGCTCCTGCAAACTCTGGGGCGGTGGTTTTCCTTGCGGTCGGGTGTATTTATCATTGCTGAAAAAGTCGGTGCTTGTGAGCGCGAGGTCAGTGGTTCAGACCCACCAGCAACTCCTAGAGAGAGAGAGGAGGCTTCTAACCCCGGGGGAGACCACCGTCTCCGAAACCCACAGGGGGCAGTTCCACCCTGACCACGGAGTCATTATGCCTCGGCTTCGGCTCTCCCTGGCAGTGAGTGAGGGGGAAGGTTTATTTGGTAAATTCCTTCCCACGCCATGGCACTGAAGTCCATCGGGGCGGTGACACTGAGAGACGCGGTGCCCCCACCAGCAGCGACAAGACAGGCTTCACTGGACGCCAGGAAGCTCAGATGCTGACCATGTCCCCGCCCCTCCCCAGGCCCCTGGTGGACTGTTACAGCCGCAGGTACTTCCTGACTGTCCCCTACGAAGAATGCAAACGGCGGCGGAGGTGAGTCTGGGGCTGGGGCCGAACCAGGCACAGCCCACGGGGGACCAGGAGCCTGGACGTGCCCGGTGGACACAGGGCACCCGCAGTGGGGTGGGCAGCAGGTGGCTGGGGAAGGACACTGTCACCCCCACACCCGCCTCCTCCACCCACAGGAGGGGGCCGCCACAGCCCAGGGTGGGGTCTCTGCTCCTGAATCCCTTTCACACAGAACGCAGCTGACCGTGACCCTACTCTGGCCTCTGTGGAGGGCAGAGGTCAACAGGGGTTGCCTGGGGCCACCACTCATTAAGACCCATCTCCGTGCAGCACGCGCAACTACCAGGTCCCTGACCCGCCCGGCCTCTTTGATGGTCACGTGTGGCCCATGTTCCAGAAGTACAAAGGAGAGATGGAGGCCAGTGGCGTGGAAGTGGGTAAGTTCACAGTAGCCTCTTGCTTCCAGATGCCGGAGACAGCCCAGGCGACCTCCTCCCTGTTTGGGACCCTGGGAAGTCCCCCTTCGCATCCCACTCACAGTCTCTCTTGCTTTGGGCCCAGCAGCTGAGCCAGTCCGGCCAGCTGACTCAGCGGGCAGGTGGCCTTCCTCCTGACCCAGCAGTCCTCCGGTCCCCCTTATAAGCCTGCCACCTGCCTGCTGGCAGTGACCCACCTAGTAGCCCGGACCTCGGGTGTCCCTTGACACTGACCCCTCTGATTTCAGTGTACTTGGACGGAACCAAGTCCCGAGAGGAGCTGTTCCAGCAGGTCCTGCAAGACATTCAGAATTCCTTCTTGAACCACTGCGAGCCGGCAGAGGGGAGGCCCAGCCCCTCCCCTGGGACCCGGGCCTGCAGGGTCCCTTCCCCTCCCTCCGGGGACATTTGTACATAGGGGTGGCCACCCACACCGTGGCTGATGGATTAAACTCAGTCCTGTTTTTATAACTCTTGAGGTTCAGTGTGCTCTGTGGAAGAAGGAGACCCCGGCGACCCCTCCCTGGTGGGGTTGGGTGCCCTGGCACCCATGTAGAACCACCCGCGGGACCGGCTTCCTGAGCTGTGACCATGACAGGAGGGAGTACCAGGCCTTCCTTCCTGGGACCCACTGAGCAGGTTCAAATGCTGGCCTCTCTGTTAACAGCAAAGCGCTCGAGTGCTGCACCACCAGGACTAATAGGTTTACTGTTGGCATCTGGACACAGCACCGGAAACCCCAGACACCCATAGCCTCTGCGTGTTGATCCAGGGGTGTGGCCTCATGGGCTGACGGGGAGTGGGGGGGGGGGGTGCCCAGGCCTTAGTTTCCCCAAGAGGGAGATTTCCTCTGCGCTTTCCGCAGACAAGACTGTGCCCTTGGGGTCTCGCCCTTTCCCACCTCTGTCTTCCCCTCTGTACACTGGGCTGGCCCCATGTGCTAGGGTTATGGGAAAACTCCCTTAAACCCCAAACCCCAACTCACTGCCATCAAGTCGAGGCTGACTCAGAAGCCCTGTGGGTTTCCAAGACTGCCGCTCTTCACCAGAGTAAAAAGCCTCACCATTCTCCTGCCAAGTGGCCGCTGGTTTGGAACTGCTGACCCCTCCCCCTGTAGCTGCCCGACCCACCTGTAACCACGGCGCCACCAGGACTCCTCAGAGCATCCAGGTCCTCTCCTGAGTGCCAAGCCGAGCCCCCCTCCCCGAGCCCCCCTCAGCAACCTCAGGGAGGCATTTCTTCACAGACGCCCATAGTTCCAAGGGAGGCCTCGAGTTCAGGGTCAGTCGGGGGCCTTGGCAGAGTTGGGCCTGGAGATCAGTGTTGCGGGGGGAGGGAGAGGCGCTGGCGAGCGACACCCTGTGGCTGAGAGAGGGGCTGCAGGCGTCTATCCAATGAGTCGGAAAAACAAGCGAGGAATAGAATCTTGTTTGGAAGGCTATTTGGAGACTGCCTTCTCAATGAAGAAAAGGGACCCGTCATCACATGACCCAGCTATTATATAGATAGTCACTGAGTCAACCCCCGCTCACAGCCTGCCCCCATGTGCCATGCCAGAGCTCAGTACGTTTTTCTTGGCTGGCTTCTGAAAGCAGATGGCTAGAAGCCGTAGCCTCGTGGGTCCCTCCTTGGACTGCTACCTGCAAGGTCCACAGTTTGAAACCTCCAGCTCCTTCACGAGAGAAAGGTGGCCTTTCTGCTCCTTCAAAGAATGACAGACTCCGAAACGCACAGGGGACCGACGAGGACAGTTCAATCCCATCTCCAGAGGGCGTCCCTGAGTCAGAATGACCCGACGGCAGTGATTCCGATTGGGGGGTTGGTTCTGCCGAGGCACAGTTGGGTGGGTGGGCGGACCCCGACCACCAGCCTTCCAAGCACTTAGCCCAGAAACCCCACCTCCACCCGCCGTGGCGTATAAACCCTGGGCGAATGAAGACAGGCATCAAACAAAGATCTCCACACACACCTTCATCACCGCCTTCTTCACGGGGCGTGATCCCCACCAACAGGAGACATGCCAAGCAGGCAACTGGATTCGTGACTGCCCAGGGGGCTGAAGGATGGGGAGACTGGAGTGACTGCTGAGGGCTCTCCTCGTAGGGATGACAGCGTGGTGTTCGGGGCGATTTTGAGGGGACAGCCCTATGACTCAGCTAATAATAAAGCACCGACTCGTACGTGCTGATCAGGAAGGCTATGCGGTATGTGAATTCCACCTCAAAAAATAAAAAATAAAACTGTTAAAAAAAATCCTGGTGCAAGGATGACACACAAATTCCTGGAGTGTTCCATATTTTTTTTTTGGGGGGGGGAGGCATCACTGCCCTGGTGGGAGTAGGAAGCCCAGCTTTGCTCCTGGAGAGCTGCTGCTGGATTTGAACCACCAACTCTGTGGGCCGCAGTCCCGCCCGCACACAACCACTACGCCACCGGGGCTCAGCCCAAGCATTCCATATTTTTTTTAAAAAATAATAATCATGTTGTACTTGTTCTTTGAAAAAGCATAGCCATCCATTTTTATTTTTTCCATCGCATTTTCAACATGTCTGCATTTTTTTTTCAACCTCCTGATGTCAAGGAAGAAACTCCCTGAGTGGATGCGAGTTCTTCAAAAGGCCGGAGTGACTGGCTAGCTGAGAGGAGAGGGCCCCCTGAGCCTGTTGCCCTGAGAGCTTCATGAAACCTTCAGCTAAAACTTTCCCCTGAGCACATCTTGTAACCATAGACTGGCGAATAGAAGTCAAGGATCTCGCCCATGTATATGGGGCTCCATTAGAAAAATAAATATATCCACTCGGGGCCAGGAGGCCAGCACTGACTCGAGAGCAAAGATGAGAAGGGGACAGGGGGGCTGAGCCCCGGTGGCGTAGTGGTTGTGCGCGGGACTGCAGACCACTGGGACGGAGGTTCAATTCCAGCAGTGGGGCTGGGCCTCCTACTCCCACCACCAGAGAGCAGTGATGCCCCCCCCCAAAAAAAAAAAAAAGAAGGGGACAGGGAAACTAGAGTAACAGGAACAGAACAACCAGAATGCAATGAAAGTGAACGCTGCTTCAGTGGGAAGAACACAACCAGCAGATACCACACAGCAGTGTGTTTAGACTCTGTCAGACGGGGACCTTCCACGCTGTGTAAGCCCGATGCACAACAGACTTTTGTTGTTGTTTTGCTGCATCCATCCATCTTATTAAAATTGGACTAGCGGTGCATTCGGAAGAAATGCAGGACTTTCTCCGACCAAGAAGCGTTGACGTTTCAGAAGCCCACCGGGGCAGTTCCGCCCTGTCCTGTCGGCAGCATCGACTCAGTGCGGCACATGCCTGCTCTCCTGACACACTCACACACACTCACACTCGCTGATGCCGACGGGGCGACACTGCCCCTGTGGGATTCAGAGGCGGAGACCCATCTTTGGCCCTCGGCGCAGCTGCTGACCTGGTGGTTGGCCGTGGAACATGATGACCCACTAAAACTACAGGTGCTCCCGTGCCGATTCAGGGCCCTTATTTCCACGGGAAACCAATATCCCATGGACTTGTGCAAGGGAGGGAGAGGAAGGCAGCGTCACCCTGGTATAGCCAGCATAGACGGATCTGTCGCCATCCATGTTTTCTGACATTTTTCTTTGCCCTTCCATGTCCCCTTTCCAGCTCTCGGTCTCAGCGGGGTCACGGAAGCCATTCTGACCTCAGCCCCCCACCCCACGCCCCATCCCGATGACCCGTCCTGGCTCGTCTTGCTCCTCATTCCGTTTGAGACGTGATAATTGTCCTCTTTAAATAAAAGGGGGGAAATTTTAAGGAAGTGTTTCACTCCGAGATGCACGGGACGCTGGGAGGGGGTGGGAGGGAATTCAAATCTCCGCGTCTATAAATAGGATTGTGTTGGCCCAGAGCCACGCGCGCTCGCTTGACGCAGCGCCTTGGGCCCAGCTTCGCCCAGAACCGGCCTGTCTGTTCCACTAAGCTCGGCATCCCTTTACAGAAACGGCCCCGTTGAGCAGTGTGATGTCCGCCCTGCCCCCTCCCCTCCACCCCCATTTCTGGCATGGCTGGGGGCACGGGGAGAGGGCGGGCTGCAGTCTGGCAGACTCTCCCGGGAGCAGGAGGAGGGAGGGGCGGGGGGCCTGCCAGCCTGTGCCCTTTGCCACAGGCACGAAGTCCGGCCTTGCCAATCTGCCCTCACTGGGTCCCAAATAGTGCCGGGCAGGGGAGGGGCGGGGAGGCAGGATGGGGGCTGGAGGGTGGGGGGCAGCCAGCCTCGTCCCTGCCCTCCCTCCCAGGCTCGGAAGCAGAGTTGTTCAACCGGGCAATGGAGACCGCAATTAGGGGAGTGATCGGAGCCCCCCCCCAGGTTTCTGAATTGCTGGCTCTGCACCCTCCAAACCCAATACTTCCCTGCCTCTGAGCCGATGCGGACTCACAGTGACCCTGCAGGTCAGGACCAGGTAGAATCTGCTCCCCGGGCATCTGAGACTGTCACTCTATAAGCATCGAAATCCCCCTTCTCCCTGGAGGAGCCGGCTCCCCGCTGCTGACCTTGCAGTTCCTGACCTTGCAGCTGCTGACCTTCCAACACCTGACCTGCTATATGGCTCTCCCCGGGGGGCCGGGGGGTGGGCGGCCTGCTGGAGCAGCTGGTCACCCAACAAGGACCCCATTCTGTTTCTTCTCCCGCGTCTCTGTCCCCAGGGAAGAGACTGGACGGCAGTGACTTTGAGCTTGAGGCTTTGCTCAGGACAGCTGTGAGCCCCCCACCCCCTGGCGGTCAGTCCAGCCAGCAAACCAACTCACCGCCAGCTACGGCAACCCTGCCGGACAGGGCAGAACTGCCCCTGGGGGGGTCTCGGAGACGGTCACTCTTTAAGGGAGTAGAAAGCCTCCCTCGGAGTGGATGGTGGTTTCGAAACTGTCCTATACCTACCCTTTATCAGAGACAGAGATCATTCCTCTCTTGTAAATGCAGACCCTGTGGAATATCAGGGGTCCTCAAACTACGGCCCGCGGGCCACATGTGGCCCACCAAGGACATTTACCCGGCCCACCTGGTGTTTTTGCTGCCATTGCTATCCTGCTTAGCAGCTGCCTCATCCTGGGCCCGCAGTGAATTTGCTCATAGTTTTGGGTTTTTTTTTTAACTATCGTCCGACCCTCCAACGGTCTGAGGTGACAGTGAACTGGCCCCTTGTTTAAAAAGTTTGAGGACTCCTGCTTGTAGATGAAGCTCCCACCCCAGAGAAGGGCCTGGGTCTCCTGACATTAGGGCTAAATCAGAAGAAATCTGTGTTATCCAGGAAAAACAAACAAACAATATGAAACACCCCTAACCAGTTAGTCTCTGATTCCATTTACCAAAATAACCAACCCCCCCAACCAGGTCACAGTCAGGACACAGTCCACCAGGGCCCCTTCAGCCCTTGTGACCACCCACCCCCACTCAGTGAATAGATTTCAATGTGGGACCTGAAGAGGTCAGGTGATCAGGGGACCCAGTCTTAGGGGTCAGAAGAAACCCCTAACCCAGGAGTCCTCATGCAGGGATTCTGGACTCTCGGAGGGGTCTGAGGACATTTGTGGTGGTGGGCATTTGGGGGGTACTGGCGGCATTGAGTGGGTGGAGGCTGCTCCAACACCCCACAGGGCAGCCCCACTCAGGGTCAGCATCGTCAGGGGAAGGGCTGTCCTAAAATCAGCGTCCTGTCCCTGAGCGCCCACCCCACACCCCCACCATCTCTGGGGCCCAGGCTGTGCACGGCAGCCCCAGGAAGGGGCTGGGGCCCCCGCCTGACACCATCATGCTCCCTGGCCCTGTGACTGACACCTTTCTGTCACCACCCACCCCAAGGACCTCAGCAGGACCTGGCCTGGCTCTCCCTACCTAGGCCCCAGGCCCTGCATGGCACTGGTGGCAGGAAGCCCACCCTGGGGGCGGGGGGGCGGGGGGCGTGCCAGGCCAACTGCCCCAAAGTCCCAGAGAGCTCTGGGCTCAGCACCATGTCCTAAGAGGCAGTGGCCATGACCCTCAAAGTCACCCTCCCAGTCACCCACATGGTGGGGGTCTCAGGGTACCTGGGGTCAGGAGTGGGCAAGTGGGACCCCTAGTCCTCCAGGGGCCCTAGGTGTCCCCAGCTGGGACCTGCCCTTCAGTGGCTTCCCTGTAGGACTACCCACCTGCATTCCGCCCACCCAAGCCCTTCCCCGGGGGTGGGGGGGAGGGGCAATGACCACCGGACAGATGCACGGACTGGCGGCTGCCGTGGGTCCCCAAGCTAGGATGGCTGCCACTCTACAGTGCGCTCTGGGCCCACCCCCCCAGATATCCCTGCAAGAGAGGGGGTCCTGGGAGGTGGTCAGACACTTGGGTGGGGAGGGGAGGGTCCCCGGAGATGAGGGACGGGGAGGTTTTGGCTCTGGAAGGGAGGGAGGGAGGGTGAGGCCTGGGAGGAGGGGGAGCCCAGGCCCCGTGCCTGCCTCCAGCCCCCTATTCTATTTCTGGACCATCTACCCCACCCCCACCCACCCCCACATCTGCTGTTTCCATCATGCCTCACTCACCGCCTCCCTCCTCCCTCCATCAGCAGTTAGTGCCTGCCCCGCCCCCACTGCCAGGGTTCTCCCAAGAGTGCTCCCCACCTCTGAGACCCTTCCCCCTGCCCCCCTCCACAGGCCCCAAGGGGGCGTCCTGGGGGAGGGACGAACACTCGCAGGGCTCCAGGCTCTGCTGTCCTCCGTGTCCAGGGCCCCGACATCCAGCCACGGGCTCCTGGGAGCCCCGGTCTCCTCTGCCCCCCAGTCAGTAGCCTCGGAAGGACCAGCAGACGGACGGAAGAGTGGCCGCCTCTCCCCCAAGTCCAAGGGGGCTGCCCCAGGAGCAGAGCTGGCTCCATGGGGCTTTTTCCCTACAAACCACAACCCCCAAAGGGTGGGAGACACAGGTGAGTGGGGGCAGGTCGGGAGCCCCAGCCCTCCTGTCACGTCCACTTCAAAGGACTGCAAGTCACACAGCCTCACCACCGCCCCCCCCCCAAAACACAACCATGCATTCTGGGGCTGCCTCGCCTGCTGCTCCCAGAACTAAGAATGCCCCTCATCTCACCCCAACAGTCCCTGCTCTGGGCTGGTGACGGCGTGGCCCATCCCAGCGGCCACCAGCCTGCCTGGGGCAGCCGGGTGCCACTGGGTTCTGTGTTTCAGACGTCCTGTTCATGGGGGGCGGGGGTCTGGTATCACCACTGTGTGTCACTGTCCTGGCGCCCCAAGGGGGCGGGGGCGGGGGTGGGGGAGAGGGCCGGGGACTGGGAAATGGTTTTCGTACTTACTTTTCATTTTGTCTCACAACAGGGGGGGGTAAAGGTCTCGGGGCTGCAGAAGCCGCTTGGGGCTGGCGCGCCTCGCTTTATAGGGGCGACTGTCCCCTGGCGGCCGGCCGGGGCTATTAATGGCACGTCCTCCCCACCGTCGCGCATGACCTGCTATGGTCAGGTGGCGACAGCTGAGGGCTTGGCTGGACCCCGGGTAGGGCAGGGACCTGGACAGTGACCTGTACCCCACAAGTGGTGGCCAGCCACCCCGCGTGACCGGGCAGCCGGGGCCCTGTTGGCACGGAGACCTGGGACCCACGGGGCTGCTCACCCCAAGGTCAGGCCTTAGAAGCCGCCGGGCCTGTTTCCGCTCGGTCCTCTGGGGGGACGGGGCTGGCTGTGGGTCAGCTTCCACTGGGTGGTGGTGAGGCATGGTTTTGTTTCTGAGGTCCGAGTCCTTCTGTGGGGTACGGATGCTTAAGGGTTGGCCTCCCCTCTCAAGTATGATTCAAACAGGGCCCTAGTGGCGCCGTGGTTGCTCCGTGGGCTGTGGATACCAGACGGGCAGCCGTTCAAAGCCACCAGCTGTTCTGAGGGAGGAAGAGGAGGCCTTCTGTCCCAGAAAGAGTGACCATCTCGGAGACCCACGGGGCCACTTCTGCCGGGTCCCAGTGAGCCGCCAAGTCAGCACCCGCTCGACGGCAGACAGCGTGCACTTCTGCTCGACGAGACCCTAAGAGGGCTGCTTTCCAGAGCAGACACTTCCTTTCTCCCCGTCGGGGGCCGGCGCTGCGGGGAGCTTGCGCGCTGGGGAAAGGTCTTTGTCTCTCGGCGGCTTCTCTCCTGCTCCCAAGCGGCACCCATCCCAGCGCTCTCCTTTCTGGGCCTCTCCGGTTCTGTGTCCACCTCCAGTCCTTGGCTGAGGACAGGGCCTACCCTGGTAGAACCTGCTCCCAGCTCAGATTCCCTTCACAAGAACCAACCCAATCCAAGCCAGTGCCCTGCCCTTTTCTCACATGGCCCTCTGGGGTCAGCTGCTCCTGAGGGCTTCTGAGACTGTCAATCAGAGGTCCTCAAACTACGGCCCTGGGCCACATGTGGCCTGTCAAGGACATTTATCCGGTCCGCCGGGTGTTTTTGCTGCCATTGCTGTCTTGCTTAGCAGCCCGGGCCCACAGTGAGTTTTCTCAGTTGTTTTAACTATAGTCTGGCCCTCCAATGGTCCGAGGGACAGTGAACTGGCCCCGTTTAAAAATCTTGAGGAGCCCTGCTGTAAATCTCTCCCGGAGCGGACAGCCTCATCTTTCTCATCTTTCTCCTGAAGAGAGGTGGGTGGGTTTGAACTTAGAGCGCAGGGACATGCAGCAGGGATCAGAGGGGCTGTTATTTGCAACACATATTGGGGGGGGGGGAGGGGGGGAGGAAGAAAGCACAATTGAATCCCTAACAAAACTGACCCCCGGCCCGAAGGGTGGTGGTTTGAACTCGCCCAGAAGCGCCCCTTGCAAGTAAGGCCTGGGCCGAGTGGGCTCTCCCTGAGCCCCCCAGAGTCGCTGTGGATCAAAACAAGCTTGTGGACTGTCCCTGGGACGCCGACGCCTCCTGCCTGTCCCAGAAGGCAGGCAGGTGGCACTGATGTCCCTGAGAGGTGCAGGGAGGGCCGCAGCGGCTAGGGGCAGGGACACGGTTAGGGGTCACTTGAACCCTCGGCTGGCTCGCCTGACAAAGGTGGGTCTTTGAGGCCCTCAACAGGCAGGCCGTGGCCCCACGGAGGCCCTGGGGGGCACAAGCAGTGAAGTGAGCGACGGTGGCCTTCAAGGTGGGCTGAGCGGCCCCGGGGGCACCTTGCTCCGTCCAATCCCGGCCTTCGGCACCGTGCCAAGCAGCTCTCCTCTGCACACAGGGAGCCGCGGTGATTGGGTCGTTGTTTTGTGCAGTCGGACGGGGCTGCTGTGACCTCGGTACAAGTCATCAAATCCGAGCTGCAGGGCCTCACGCGGCGCTGTCGCCTCGGTCCAGGCTGTGGGCCTTCCTTCCCGCAGCCGATC
>PVJH01044670.1:0-12850 GCA_004026705.1 Nesogale talazaci | reverse complement strand
GCTGACACATTATGGTCAGAAGAACAGCATTCACTGAGCACAAATAAGAGGCTGCCACAGAGAACAACCCCACCCAGAGAACAACAAAGAGAAAACAGCCTCCAAGATAGCATTGGCTCAAGGGTGGCAAGAAGGCAAGAATGAAACACACACATGCATAAAATACTGATAATAAAGTTAGGTACGAAAACGTCCAAAACAAAATGTACAAGACTACATCACAGAGTCCACTGACAGATGTAATCACCCTGAATATCATTGATCTGAACTCGGGCCTTAAAAGTCAGAAACTAGCAGACTGGATTTGAAAACACAACCCATTGATCTAATGTCTACAGGTGACACAACTCGAGAATATAGACAAAAAAGCTGATAATCAGAAGTTGAAGATAAATATATAAAGAAAATGGCAATTTAAAAGAAGTAGGGTTTGCAATCCTAGTCTCAGACAAAATTATCTCAAGGTGTAAGACATACAAGAGATAAGTAGGGCACTACAGAATGCTCAATGAAATAATAGACCAAGAAACAGTGAGCATAATAAATATATACATGTCCAATATGAGACTTGAAAAATTTGTCAAACACTCCAAAGATGAAAAAAGAAATCACAGACTGAAAAATTATAGTAGGTGACTTTAGTACACTACTCTCTGAGAAAGCTAGATCACAGGGAATGAAGCTTAACAAAGGTGCTGCACCCAAACTTAAGATTAAACAACTAAACCTGATATTTATTTTGATAGTTCTCTACCCAAATGCAAAAAAGTCACATTCTTTTCAAGGTGACAGGGTACATACTCAAAGATAGGCCATTTGTTTGGACACAAGTTTAATCTGTGTAAATTCAACCATGTGTAAATTATGGGACTACAATCCCATAAGGCTGGAAATCAGCCAAAGCATAATTAAGAAAGCAAGGATATAAACAATTGGAGAATAAGTAAATCCATATTGCAAAAGGAGTGTGTACTGGCACAGATCAGAGATGAAAATGAGATGATTCTAGAGACCAATGAGAATAAAAATATGACATGGGACACAGCAAAGGCAGCTATCAAAGGAAGTTTCAGGGCAGTGCATACACAGATAAAAAGGGAGAGATTTATGATTTATATGCTGACACAAACATACGCAATAAGAGCAAGGTCAACAGAACAATCTTACTAACAGCAAAAGAAAAAAATCAGGTCTCAGACTCATGAGAAGGAAAACACAAAAACTATGGAAAATAATAATGCAGCTAAAACTTGGTTCTTTGAAATGATTAACAGAATTGACAGACCACTGGCAAACCTATCCAAGGAAAGGAAAGAACAACTTTCAATCACAAGGATGACAGATGAAACAGGGTACATTACAACAGACCCTAATGAAATCAAAAGAATAATTGCACAGTAATATGAAGTCCTGTACTCCAATAAATTCAACAACTTGGATGACATAGGAAAATACATGGAAAAAATATCCCTCCTTAGACTATTTCAGAAAGACCTCAAAAATCTCAATAGACCAAAGCAGTAGAAGAAATAGACAAGGGTATCAAGGAATTACCACCAACAAAAAAATTCCCCAAGCCACATGGTTTCACAGGAGAATTCTACCAAGCATTCAGGGAAGAACGGACACCAATCCTACACAAACTCTCCCAGATCATAGAAAAAGATGGAAAACTCCCAAGCCTTTTCTAAGAAGCAAGTGTAACTGTGATACTTAGAAAAGACAAAGATCCCACAAGAATAGTGAACTACAGACCAATATAGCTAATGAACATTGATACAAAAATCCTTTACAAAATATTGGTCAATAAAATACAAAATATATAAAATAAAGCCCACACGGAAGAAGCACACCAGCCTGTGTGGTCATGAGGTGGTGAAGGGATCATCCAGTATCAGGCATCAATGAGCTAAAATTATATTATTATAAATGAGGGGGAGTACAGATTGGGGACCCAAAGTCCATCAATAGGTGAGGTGACATCCTTTTGCAGAGGGGTTACAAGGAGGAGATGAGCCAGTTAAGAAAAAGGGTAAGAGCTATGAAATATGCAACCTTCCTCTAGTTCCTATGCTGCCTCTCACCCACTATCATGACCCCAATTCTACCACATAAATCCAGCTAGACCAGGAGATGTACAGTGAAGTTGGAAACATGGGAAAGTTAGGATAGATGATCCATCAAGACGAGTAAAAGGAGTGGTAATACCAGGAGGGTGGAGGGATGGAGGAACAGAAAGGGAGAACCAACTTCAGGATCTACCCGTAGCCTCCTCTCTGAGACACGGACAACAGGGAAGTGAGTTTTGGGACACATTGTACAGTGTACAGGATGAAAAAATAACAATTTGTATATTACTAAGGGTTCAAGGGGACGGGGGTGGGGGGGAGAAAAGGTAACATAGAGAGCTGATACTGGGACCCTGGAGGGAGGGATGATGTAAATGGGTGTGTAAAAGTGGCCAGCATACAATTGATGTTGTTATGGATTATGATGGGAGTTGTATGGGCCTGCAATAAAATGATTCATTAAAAAAGGGGGAGAGGAGAAAGGGTTCTTTTTTTTAAGAGGAACTTGTACCAAGGGTTCAAGTGGAAAATGGTTGGAAATGTATGTGGCAGCATGTGTGCAAATGTGCTTGAAACAAATGATGTACTGAATGATGTAGTAGCTATAAGAGCCCCCAATAAAATTATTTTTAAAAAAAAACAGATCATTCCCATGATCGAGCTGGTTTCATACCAGAGGTGGAGGGATGGTCCACCATATGAAAGACCATTAGTATTATTCACCACATTAATATGAGAAATAATAAGAACCACATGATAATATCCATAGATGCAGAAAAAGCATTTGACATCATCCAATACCCATTCCCATTTAAGACACTCAAGAAGATAGGAATGGAAGGAAAATTCCTCAATACAATACAAGCTACATATGAAAAATCAACAACCAACATGGTAGTCATTGGAAATAAGACATGACACCTCTGGGGACCAGACAAGGATGCTCCTTGTGCACACTCTTATTTAATAATGTCCTGGAGGTACTAGCTAACAACATAAGGCAAAGAAAAGACATAAAGATATTCACCTGGGGAAGGAAGAGGTGAAACTATTGTTATTCGCAGATGAGATGATTTTATATATTAAAAATCCCCCAAACTCCAGAAGTGGAGGGTTGGAAGTGATAGAGGAATATGACAGAGTGGCAGGATACAAGATCAACAAACAAGTCTATCAGAGTGCTGTGCACATCAGACAAGACCACAGAAGAGGGGATCCAAAAGGTAGTACCCTTCACAATAGCCAAGCACAAATTGAAATATCTAGGGATATACCAGATTTTTAGGAAACCAAAAAGATTTGTATGAGGAAAACTACAGAACACTATTAAAAGAAACCAAGAGTGACCTCATCAAATGGAAGAATATTCCATGCTCAAGAATCAGACGACTCGATATAGTAAAAATGTATGTTCTGCCAATGCACTGTATAAACTTAATGCAATACAAATATCATCGTTGTCTTCAAAGCATTGAAAAAAATGATTACCAACTTCATAAGGAGAGGAAAGAAGTCAGACAGAGTGGCAGGGCCTGCTTTACCTGAGTCTAGATGATAAAGACAGCATGGCACTGGTATAATGACAGATACTCAGCTCAATGGAAAAGAACTGAAATCCCAGAAATAAAATCATCAGTGTACAGACAACTGATCTTTGATAAATTTCCAAAAATGCCAAATGGAAAGCAGAAACCCTTTACAAGTGGTGCTCGAAAAAAATCGATATATACTTGCAAAAAGTGAAGCAAGATCTTTACCTCACTCCATGCACAAGAATTAACTCTATATGGATCAAAGACCTTGTGATAAAACCCCAAATTATTTGGGCCATCAATTAGTGAATTGGGACAAACCTGAGAACTTTAGCATCGGGAATAATAGATAGGCTCTTGGAAATAGGAAAGGGTAGAAACACAGAGGAGGCGCAAATTGACAAGTGGGATATATTGATGATAAAACACCTGTGTACTTGCAAAGAATTCACCAAGAGATTAATAAGAAAGCCCATGGAGTAGGAAACCATCTTTAGCAATGACAACTAAGACAAAAGTGTTACTATTAAAATCTACATTACTCTGCTAGATGACAAAAAAAACTAAACTAACTGCCCACTGAGGAGGTAAACAAATGACCTGAACAGAACTTTCAGAAGGGCAGCAATCTGAAGGGCCAATAAACATGAGAAAATGTTCTAGATCACTAGTCATGAGATAAATGTAAATCAAAACAATTATGAGATACCACATACTATCCTCAAAGATTGCCCCCAAAAAAATCAGAACATAGCAAGTTTTGGACAGGCTGTGGTGCGATAGAAACTTTTGTCCACTGCTGGTTGGACCTGTAGGTATGTACAACCACTAAGGAAATAGATTTGGCAATATCGAAAACAGATGGAGATCAAGCTACCATACGACTCAGTAACCCCCTACTAGGTATATACCTGGAAGAGGCAAGAAACAAATCACAACCAGACATCTATGCTCAGTGTTCATTGCTGCACAGTTCACAATCACAAGGAGTTGGAAACAACCCAAATTTCCATCAGTGAATGAATGGATTAAAAACTATGGTACATGGAAAGAACTGTGGGACTGCCAAAACTCAAAACATGTTGTCCCCTAATTGGAGTGTATGGTGACAGAGAACAGTAATGGGAACACATGGTGGAGAGATGGTGCAACTGAATCCCTGCAGTGGTATAAACCAGGAATGGAGCATAACAGATCAGCAATTGAAGCAAAACTGATCCACAGAGCCCCTGAGGAACCTCAAGATTAGCCTTTAAGCTAGGAAAGAGAGCCCCCGGACCTTCTGGAATGAAAGACAAGGGAGGAGGAACTCATGGGTGCCAGTGAACAGACCTGGATGTATGTAGGTTTGGGGGCTTTTTTCCTCTCTATTTTTCAAATGTATGTTTTATCAATTTTTTGGACAAGGGCATTGCTGGTTTACCTACTTCTATGAGATGGACATAGGGAGAAAGCTCAGGAGAAAGCAATGGAGCTAACAGTCTGGCAAGGTCTAGGGGGAAGAAAGAGTCAGGGAAAAGGGTGTGTGAGCAGACAGCCTCGTGGACTAGGGAATCGAAACCAACATCTAGAAGGATGTAAGATCCTATGAGTGTTAGAGCAACACCAATCTGGCTGATAGAAAAGACTTAAAGTTGGAAGAAAGAGAAAGTGTACTTATGTAAACACCTTAAGCCACAAAAGACAGAGGTATCAGCCTATGTGCATATATTTATAAGGCAATATACTGGGACTGCAGACAGGACTTGGGTCTGGGCTCATACCTTCCCTCAATACCAAGATTAATTTGTTCTAACAAATTGGCATTCTGTGATGCTAACCCTGCACTTCACCACCCCCCAACACACACACACAACACTGAAGACAAAATGGGTGCATAAGCAGATGTAGTGAAGACAGATGACAGTGCCTAGCTATTAAAAGATAAAGCATCTGTGGTCTTAAAGACTTGAAGTTAAAACAAGCAGCCATCCAAAAGAGAATCAACAAGCCCATATGGAAGCACAATAGCCAGTGTGATCATGAGGTGTCATTGAGACTGAGAAGAGGACATCAGTAGATTCTCAACAAAAAAATAAAGAAACAAAAATGCATTGGTGAGAATAGGCGAGGATTGGAGTGGAAACCCAAAACCCATCTGTGGACAGTGGAACATCGCAATGTAGAGAGGTTGCAGGGAGGGAATGAGTTAATCAGTATACAATGCTGATCTATTGAGGCCTCCTCAACCCCCACTATTATGACCCCAGTGCTGCTCCCCACTGAGGACTGGACAGGAGCACAAACTTAGGTAGAAACCTAAGGAGAAAAACCTCCCAACACATGGAACTCAGAAATGGGAATAGTGATAACAAAAGGGTAGGTGGAAAGGAGGGAGAAGGGGGGAAGGAGGAAGGTACCAATTGCAATGAATGCCACATAACCACACACCCCCATCCAAGGGGACGAACAACAGAAACCAGAGGGGAAAGGGCATAGCAGTCAGTGTGAGACTTGAAAATAATAACAATCTGTCATCTATCAAGGAACCACAAGGGTGGAAGGAGGGGGGGAGGGAAAAAAGAGGAGCTGATCCCAAGGGCTCAATAGAAAGTAAATGTCTAGAAAAGAACACTGACAATATATATACAAGTATGTCTTACATAATTGATATGACAATATATTATTAGTATGTCTGATATAATTGATAAACTCATTATAGATAGAGTTATAAGAGCCCCCAATAAAGTGATCTAAAAAACTCCCAAATAAAACTGTGGTACACACATACAATGGGGTTCTACACATCCCTAAAAAGCATGAATGTGTGAAGCACATTGCCACATGGGAGGAGTTGGAGGAAATTATGCTAAGCAAAGTAAGCCAAGCACAAAACAAGTACAACATGAGTCCACTGGGGTAAGCTTAAAAATACAAAAGAGGAATAGTGGAAAAGCTTCTGTATACATACATTCGTGGAGGTATACAGGTACTACGGCAGAGACCAGATCCAATCCAGGCATACATATGGCAGCCTACTAAGAAGGAGGGAGGAAATGAAATAGAAGAAGAAAAAACCTGGGTAGTGAAGGAACCAGGCACTAATATACCCAAAGGGAGAGTATTTGTTTACATTTTCTCAGGGGAGGAAGAGAGGGTCCAGACTTCAACCTGGTGCATCAAGATGTGAATGCAACATACCAACATGAAGCAGGGAACCAATACAGAGGCCTGCAGGGTTGGCCCCAATCCCAACTACATGGACACTCCTATCTCCCCCAGAATTCAACTCAGAGGACGGTACTGAAGCTACATCTAAGAGACAGGGATGTGTCTGATCAGAGCACACAGGAGCACAAGAAGAGGGAAGGAGAGAATGGAACTTATCCTGGCAATCAAGTCCTGAGAAATATCTTCCTGCTTAGAGCGGACAATGCACAGAGAGCACCATAGGGTTGGCCCCATCATGAGACAAGTCGTCCCTCACTGATGCATAGTGTAACTGCAGGCACAGTCGGGAATTGTGCTCAATCTGACTCCACCAAACTGGGGTAAAACAGTAAGGTCATGCTACAACGCAGTAAGGGGAGCAAAGCAGTGAATTCCATAAGGAATAATTAAAATAGACTTTGGAGCTAGGGTGTGGGACCCCATCAGAACTGACTGTAGAGCTGAGCCCTGGTGGCATAGTGGTTGTGTGCGGGACTGCGGCCCACAGGGCTAGCGGTTTAAATCCAGAAGCAGCTCTCCAGGAGCAAGACTGGGCCTCCTACTCCCACCAGGGCAGTGATGCGCACAAAACAAAACAAAACAAAAAAGAACTGACTGTAAAGCACTCCTAAAGATCAACCAATAGGCCTAGAATTATTTACAGGTTTTTCCCTTTTTGTCATTTACTATTGTTTTATTTTCTTTTGTTGTCTTCTGCTTTGTCTTGTTTTTTAACTTATTATTGCCCCTGCATGTCTCTCTAGATACAATAGACAGGATAAACAATCCAGCAAAGAAGACAATTGGCAAGACGGGATCATGTACATGGATACAGATCAGAGCTGGAAGCACAGGGAATGCAGGACAGATAAACCCCTCAGGACCAGTAATGAAAGTAGGGATACCAGGAGGGGGAGGGGAGAGTGAGGGAAGAAAGGAGGAATCAACTACAATGATCTACATCTAACCCCCTCCCAGGGGAACAGACGGCAGGAAAATGGGTAAAGGGAGACATGGTTAGTGTAAGACATAAAAATAATCATTTATAAATTATCAAGGGTTCCTGAGGGAGGGTAGAGAGGGAAGAGGAACTGATATCAAGGGCTCAAGAAAGAAAACGTTTTGAAAATGATGGCAACAAATGTACAAATGTGCTTGACACAAGGGATGGATGTATGGATTATGACAAGAGCTGAAAGAAGCCCCAATAAAAATAATTTATTAAAATAATTTTAAAGATTTGAATAAATGTTCAAGGAAACAGATATTTGAGTCTTCCATAAAGTGATGCAGGCAGTGTGGCCAGAGGTAGCAAACAGCAGGGCAGGTCATTAACCTTCAGACCAATGACAGGATCCAACAGTTGCAAGCTCAAGGGATGTATACACCAGCAGTGTGGCCAAGCAGGTCTTGTAGGAACCTCAAACTCCAGCAACATGATCCACAATTTGGGTATCCCACAAGTTGTGTAGCTCACCAGTTAAGGTAGAGAACTGGCAGCCACACAGTGGCCTGATAACCAGATAACAAGAGAGAGACAGGTGGGGTTGGCTGAGTCATTATCTCTTTGCCCTCCGATCAAACTGCAGTCTTATTAATCCCACATGTGCCTATTGGCCAGGCTGCCACAATAAACCTACCGGAACAGCATATTCATCGAGATAAGTAGGAATGGAGTTGGCAGAAGGTAATCCAAAGGGAGTTTAGCCTTGTCTCTAATATTATAAGGGTTTGGTGAAAAAAAGAATGATTTGTATATAACTTCTCTCATTAGAATAAAAAGTTTTAAAATAAACAAAACCTCCTTGCCATCAAGTTGATTCTAATTTATAGACACCATAGGCAAGAGTAGGACTGTCCCTTGCAGGTTTCCAAGTAGGCAACTCTTTTTTTGGAGGGCTGGGTCTCACTACCCTCTGGTGGTCGTGGGAGCTACCCAGCCTTGCTCCCGGAGAACTGCTGCTGGATTTGAACTGCCAAGTCAATGGGCCACAGTCCTGCACTCAACCACTACGCCACTGGGGCTCAGCCCAGTCAGCAACTCTTTAACCGAAATAGTAAACCTCGCCCTTCCCGCTCGAAGTTGCTGTTACATTTGAACTGCTAACCTTGAGGTTATCCACTTTATGCATACCTGGGCTAGGTAAAAAGGAAATGAAAATCTTTTGAATCAAGTGTATAGTAAGGTGTAGGCTGTCCAAACCTATCTACTTCCCTTCTCTGGGGAAGATACTACTTCCCTGTCACAGCGCCAAGAGGCTTGGCATATGACATGCTCAGGACCATGAAAGATAAGCAGAAATGATGAGTATTGCATATGAGCAGGAGCTGGGAGAGCCAGGGGAGAGCTTGGAGGACTTCCGACTCTTAGTTCACCATGCTCTGTTCCCTCTAGTGTGAAACTAGAGTCATTCTAGATGAAGGAGCTCCATTGATCTGGAATAGACAAATGTAGAGCTGAACTATAGCTTACCCTTGAGCCTTGTGATACAAATTTTAAAAAATGAAGCTTTGCTTTCAAAGCCACTGAGGCTGTGTAGCTATTTATCTTGCAGTCTGTCATAACCTATCCTACACCAGAGATGAGAGGTGTGAACTAGTAGTCTCCTGGTACCAAGGATATTCATCTAGATAAGTCGGAATGGAGTTGAGCAGAAGGTAATCCAAAGGGACTTCAGCCTGGTTTCTAATAGTATCAGGGTTTGGTGAAAAAAAGAATGATTTGTATATAACTGCTAACATTAAAAAAAAAAAGAGCACCTGCAGAGAGATAAGGCTTGTAGTCAGACGGGCAGGGAGTGCCTTATGTGGGACATAAAAAGAGAAGAGAGCTGCTGTGGCAGTCATGTATTCATGATGTCAATTTCATGATTGGGATGTAGGGGTGGAGTCTAGCCTGTTAATCTGGAGATAGCCACTGAGTAGCCAATGAGGCCTCTGTGTGGACATGGCTTTCTCCAGTTGGACAAGAGGGACTTGATTCACTTCCCTGATGATGAATTCCTGACAAGACAAGATGGCAGCATCCAAGGAGCTGGAGGAGGCGGAGAAGAAGCCACATGGCCTTACCCTGATGGAACCAGACATCTGAAGCTGGAGAAGATATGTGGAGACCCCTGCCAGCATTGAGTTGCTTCTACCATGACTGGATGCTGTTGATGAACCCTGGAAGCGAAGAGTCATGGGAGACCCCTGCTAGCGCCGGGACTCTCCACCCACTGGCCTGTGACTTCGTGAGTCAGGAGGAGACTTTACAGAGTGATATCGGGCAGAGGGGCTAATATCGGACTTATGACTGTGAACTGGACTGGGTTGGGATCCTTTCTCAATGTTCCATTCCTCTTGTATATAAACTTTAACTTTATATCCATATGCTTGTCTATGAATTTGTTTCTCTAGTCTACCTGGATTAACACAGATGCAAAGACAGCTTTTCCCAAATTTTAAATTTTGCCCCACGACCTTATCTGTAATGGCCTCTTAAACAAATGGAGTAAACCAGTTGTCTTTTAGCACCTGGTACAGGCCAACTAAGAAATGTATAAATGTCTGCCTTAAAGGTGTCTGAGTGTCTTCCCCAAGAGCAGTTGTGCATTCCCAGAATCTCCCCTGGTTATTCATTCCAGAGTTATTGAGATGATCAGAGGAAATAAGAACTATTGGATTTTATCAACCCAAGTCCAATCACATAATGGCTGAAAACTAAGAGAATGATGAAAGACTCCAACAAGGTCATGTGACTGAATAGTGTTCACTGATGACAAAGACAGAAGTTGCCATTCTGGTCTAAGGGGACATGAGGTGTGGAAGAGTGGGATGTTTTCTCTTTAAGCCTGCCTAGGAAGAAATTACTTTTCTTACTTTTATTCATTTCTCTAGATCTCAATTTCCCTATCTGCAGTATAAGCCAAACTCACTGTCATCAAGTCAATGCCAGATCCCATTGAATCCCTGTGGCCTTCTGGGACTGTAACTTCTGAAAGGAAAGAAACCAACCTGTCTTGCTTCTGGTGGTTTTGAACTCCCAAATATGAGGTTTGTAGGCTTACTCATGAATACTAAACCACCAGAGATCCATTGGGAATAGAGGTTTAAGAGTAAACAATGATACAGATCTGATTATGTCCTTTAAAAAAGATCTGTGAAAGTTTTAACCCTTATGCCTATAAACATGACTTTATTTTGAAATAGGGTCTTTCAAGAGTTAATACTAAACTGGAGATCATATAAGAGGAGGGTGGATCCTTACCCAGCTAAATGTCATCTTACAAAAGTGAAGAGATATGATGACAAAGGCACGTGTTGACGGTGACAAACACAAACTCAAGTCAAGGAGGGCATAGAATGCTGGGAGAGAGGCAGGTCACATTTCCTCTCTCTTGGAACCTTAGGAAGGGACCAGCACACCTGAATTGGGTGTCCTAGTGTCCAGATTCACATGACAATAAATATCTGTTTCTGAAAGTCACCTACTTTGTTGTATTTGTATGGCCATCCTAAGAAACTAAGGCACTTGCCTTGAAGAATTCGTCTGAAGAATATAATGAGATAGTGCATTTCATAGGCTCGGGGTAGTTGGCTCTCAGTGAACCTTCATTTCCATTCCCATCATCCTTTTCCCCTTCCCCACGTCTTCTGAATCAGACCCATGAAGGGTAGTGACAAAATAGTGACAAAGAAGAACGAAGCACTTAGCCAAGACATTAACACAATCATATTTTGAGAGAGAAAATATTTTATGCCTTTACCACAAACAACAGGAGGATACAAAACATGGAAAAGTCTCGAGCCAAACCCTTCAGCTCCCAGTGCCTTAAAGTGTATCCCCATTCATTTCTACTGGACACAGTCCTTCAGTGTTTCACTGTCTCCTTGCCACAGCACTGCAAGAAAGTCAACCAGCCAATTGTCCAGAAAGTTCATTCATCACCCTCCCTTCCTTTCTGGAGGCAGGTACACATCAACAGGGGAATGAACCTGCATTCAACTTAGATGCCCATCTCAGAAGGTGTTATGGTTAGCCAAGTCTGATGATATCCAAACGTTGGTGCCAGCAAGGTATGTGTTGTCAGTGATAGTTGTTATTTCTCCTACAAAGCTACATACTGGTCAGTTGGGAATAAATCAAGAAGTCAATCGATGGCATTCTTTTCTGTCTCATGGTTCAGGACAAACTTTGAAATGAAAGCAAGTTGACTTGATCTTTGTGCAGTAGACTTGGTCTTGGCTTATAAAACTCTCTGGCCAATCAGGAAAAAAGCCTCGTTAAGATGACTGAAACCAAGTGGAGTGAGTGATGTTACACTATGGGGATAAAGAAGTAAAAAAAAAAACCCTCACAGACAAAAATAAATAAGAAATAAAAGATGAGGTGGGGTTAATGTGGGAGCTTGGGTCACCCCTTTCAAAAAAAATTATTCTAAGGAACAGTTAGTCAATTTGCCCAGTGGTTCCTGACATCCATTGCCACTACCAAGCAACTTAGATCAGGAGTTGATTTTGCTTCTTTTGTAGCGTGAGCGTTGGTGTTCACTCCACATCTGTTTATCCTCCTTTTAGAGATTCTGTTCTTGCTCCACTCTCACTCCACCCCCAGTTGGAGTTGATGTCACTCCTCATGAGTGACACAAGACTTGGGTTTTATCGATCAAAGCATTCTATTTTCTTTGTTGTGGCAACTGGAAACACCTTCTGAAAGTCAATAGAACCATTGAATTGGAATGACATTTTTGCTAGAACCACCAAGAATATGGGAAGATATACCATGGAACTTCTCAGGGGACCACACTGAGAGATCACAGGAACAGCGAATTATCTAATGCGGCTCTTCTAAAGAAAGTTTCTGTAACACCCACTAACTCGAGTAATGCTGTTCTGCATAGGTGTGGGTAAGAAGATATAGGAAGGCATTGATAGGATTCACCTGTGAGTCCTTCTTAGCAAGCTATATTGTGATTGCCTTCCTGCTGGGATTAAAAGGAACCTAAGTGGGAGTGAGGAATTTTACTACCAGCAAGAGCCAGGAGAAGCATGTCTTCTGCATGCTGAAAGCCATGCTTA
>PVJH01044669.1:0-12859 GCA_004026705.1 Nesogale talazaci | reverse complement strand
AAGCAAAGGGGCCAACAGTCCGGCAAGGTCTAGGGGGAAGAAGGAGGCAGGGAGAAGGGTGTGGTGAACGGACAGTCTCCTGGACTGGGGAACAACTAGGGAATGAAACCAACATCTGGGAGGGTGTAGAGATCCTGTGGGTATTAGAGCCACACCAGTCTAGCTGAGAGGAAGTCCTAAGAGGTGGAAGAAGGGGGAACGTGATGGTGCAGCAGGAGGAGGCAAAGGAAACCGAGGAAATCTCTAGGAAGGAAAGCTATAGATAGAGGCATTAACAGAGGTGTGTACTTATGTAAGTATATTGACCCATAAAAATAGGGGTCTTGTCTATATATTTAAAAGGCAGGATATCGAGGCTGCTGATGGACCTTGGGCCTCAGCTCATACCTTCCTCAATACAAGAACACTTTGTTCTAACAAATTGGCATTTTGTGATGCTCAGACCACTACCACCACACTACATGATTGCTGAAGACAAAATGGGTGCATAAGCAGATGTGGTGAAGGCAGAGGATGGTGCCTGGCTATTAAATGATATAAGATCTGGGATCTTAAAGGCTTGAAGTTAAGCAACATGGAAGAAGCACAACAGCTGATGCTTCTGTGACACCTGATCACGAGGTGTCATTGGGACCAGGTAACAGGCACCAGAAGATTCATAACAAACAACGAACAAACAAAAACTCCATGTGGAGCATGAGGGGGGTCAGAGCAGAGACCCACAGCCCATCTGTAGACAATGGAACATCTCCCCACAGAGGGGTCACAAAGAAAGGATGAGTCAACCAGGGTGCAGGTGAGCTCTGATGGATCACACAAGAGTCCTCTGGTTCCCTGAGGCCTCCTCACCCCTCACTGTCCTGACGCCAGCGCTGCTTCTCACCCTAGACTAGATGGGAGCATGTACACAGATACTGGCAAGAGATAAAACTCACGAAACCCAGGAACAGGAATGGAAATAGCGATATCAAAAGGGTAGGGGGAAGGGGGGAGAGTTAGGGGAAAGTGGGTGCCGATGGCAATGATTGGCACATAACCACACACCCCCTCCAGGGGGAAGGACAACAGAAACCAGAGAGGAGGGAAGATAGGGGTCTGTGTGAGATATAAAAACAATAACAATCTATAATCTATCCAGAGCCATGAAGGTGGGAGGAAGGGGAGCTTACCCCAAGGGCTTAAGAGAAAGGAAAGAACGATGCCAGTGAATGTACTTATATGTCAGATACAGTTGATGCATGGATTGTAGCAAGAGTTGTGAGAAACCCCAATAAAATGATCTAAAAAAAAAAGCAGGGGGGAAAAAGCCACCTACTCTAGAGATCCCTCTTCACAAAAACAATTCAGTGATTTTATTCACAAGGCTGTGCAGCTCCCACCACTAATTCCAGAACACTTTCGTGACCCCCTATGTTAGTAAGCTAGGGAAACAAACTCACAGAAACTCATATGTATAAGAGAAAGTTTTATATAAAAGGTAAGTGTACATTCAGAAAGCATGCCAACCCCATCTAGTCCAAGCCGATAAGTCCGACTTAGCCCACATGTCTGACACCGATGTACAAAATCCTCCTCAAACACATTCAATGACGCTGAATGCAGGAGAACCACAGGCCAGTGGATAGAAAGCCTTTGAATCCAGTGTCAGTGTCAGCATCTCAGCGCTGGCAGGGGGCTCCACGTGGCTGCACCAGCACCCAGGGCTGCACCAGGGTAGGCCCATGTGGCTTCTCCTCAGGGATGTCTCACAGGAAGTGAGCCTTGCCAGGTGAGGCAGGGAACTGGCTAAGGCAGCCACACACACACACTGGTCCGACCATCAGAGAGCAAGAGACAAGAGAATTCTCTGCCCTTCAATCAATCTTACATGTGTTTATCAGCCAGGTTGGCACAATAAACTGTAACTATCACCCCCACCCCCACCACCAAAAGAAAGCCCATGTCTATTAGCGCCAAGTCCCAGTCCCCACACCCATCCCAGTCAGCCCCTGGTCTGCTTGCTGTTCCTGTGGGTGTGGTTGTGTGGGCATCTCATGTAAAGGTGCGGCGTGTATGCTCCATGGTATTTTTTTTTTGTCATCACTGACCTCAGGTGGTGGGAGTAGGAGGCCCAGCCTTTGCTCCGTGGAGCTGAAATTGAACCTCCATCCCAGTGGGCCGCAGTCCCGCGCACAACCACTACACCACTGGGGCTCAGCCCCTCCATGGTATTTGTGACTGGTTTCTTTCCCTCAGTATAATCCTCCAGGACGTGTCAATGTCATGGCCTATACTTCATTCCCTTTTTTTGTTTGTTTTGTTTTGCTTGTTTCTTTTTGTTTTGTTGGGCATCACTGCTCTCCGGTGGTGGGAGTAGGAGGCCCAGCCCCACTGCTGGAATTGAACCTCCGTCCCAGTGGGCCACAGTCCCGCGCACTACCACTACGCCACCGGGGCTCAGCCCCACTTCATTCCCTTTTACGGATTAATAACAATGTGGGTGTCTGTCAGATGGTGTTGGCTGTGTGCTGCTGTGATGATGGAAGCCGTCTCACTGGTTTTTCAAATGCCACCAGGGTCGCCCAGTGCGAGTAGGTCTCAGCAGAGTTTTGGGAGGAACAGATAATGAAGAACTTGGCTCCCCACTTCAGAGGAAAAAGCCATTGTAAACCTTATCATCAGAGACTGTGGTAGTTATATGATCTGTTGTCAATTTGGGACTTGAGAGGATTATGAGGGAAGAGGTACAGAGTCTAGTGTGTCAAATGGTTCATAGCCAATGCCTCCGTGTGGACCTGGCCTTCTCCTTAGACTTCTGGGAACTCCTGTATTTCCTTCTTGGAGGCAGAAGACACACGCTCTCTCTGGTCACTTCCTGAGAGACGCTCTACTGACAAGATACATGGAACTATGTTAGACTTCTGGAGCGGGAGAAGCCACATGGAGACCCCTGCCAGAGCTGAGATGCTTCCACTGCCCCTGGCTTCACAAGACTTTGCACCCACTGGCCTGTGATCTTCCTGTATTGGGGGTCATTGCATGTGTTTCCTGAATCAGAAGAGGACTTTATAGATTGGTATCGGATATAGGGGCTAATATTGGACTTATGAACTTGATTTGGACTGGGATGGGATGTTTCTAAAGATTCAACTGCTTTTGTTTATAAAGCTCTTTATTGGACACATATCAGTGTGTCCATGGATTTGTTTTCTCTAGTGTACCCGTACTGACACAGATGCTAAAAGCCGAAAAGGCAGAACAATGCGGGAGACAGTACTGGAGGATGGGTTTCTCAAGTCACGGGGCACTCAAAGTGTGACTGAAGAGGAAGCAGATTTCTTGGAGGGGAGCCGACCATGGTGACATGAGCTGGGTCAAGCCTGTGGGAGTGGAGCCTTCGGGATCTTCATTGGCTGATGGGGAATGACTCGAGGTAAAGAGAAATGCTGCAAGGCTCTAATGACTGGAATACGCAAAGTATGAATCTAGGATAATTAGGAGTGTTCAAAAATGAAGTAGAATGTATGAAAATTAATATTCTAGGCATTAATGAGCTGAAATGGAATGGTATTGGCCAGTTTGAATCAGAAAATCGTAGGATTTATTATGCTGGGAATAATAATACAATCAAGGACTGACTGCCATAGCATTCACTGTCAGAAAGGATCTTGCTAAATGCATCATGAAAGACAATGCTGTTTGTGTTAGCACTGTATCTATCCACCTTCAAGGAAATCCAATCAATACAGCTACTATTCAACTCTATGCACCTCCCACAAAAGCTGGTGATGAAGAAATTGAAGAACTCTTCCAAAGTTGGAGATGAAGAGGAAGAATCATTGGAAAGTACGGATTCGGTGATAGAAATGGAGCTGGAGATCAAACAGAGACCTCTGCAAAACTGAGGACTTGCTCATAGCAAATACCTTTGTTCAACAGCACAAGAGGCAACTGTACACATGGGCGTCTCCAGATGGAACACACAGACATCAGAGACACTCCATCTATGGGAAAACATCATGGAGATGAGACTGAGTATCCGCAGCTAAAACCAGACCAGGAGCCAACTGCGGAACAGGCCATCAATTTCTCATTTGTAGGTTCAGGATAAAACTGAAGACAATGGGGCTGAGCCTGGTGGCGTAGTGGTTGTTCGTGGGACTGCGGCCCACTGGGATGGAGGTTCAATTCCAGCTCATAGGAGCAAAGGCTGGGCCACCTACTCCTACCACCAGAGGGCAGTGATGCTTAAAAAAAAAAAGCTGAAGAAAATGAAAGCAAATCCACAAGAGTCAAAATGCAACCTTGAGTCTACAAGGACAGATTGGCACACCGAACCCTAAGGATAGATCTGATGAGCTGTGGGAGGACACCAAGAGCATCACTCTTTGCTTGGACACTGAGCAAAAAGATCAGTGAAAAGACAGGAAAGAGGGCTGAGCCCCGGTGGCGTAGTGGTTGTGCGTGGGACTGCAGCCCACTGGGTTGGAGGTTCAAATCCAGCAACAAGGCTGGGCCTCCTACTCCCACCACCAGAGGGCAGTGATGCCCCAAAAATAAAATAAAAATAAAATCAGGAAAGGTGTTCAGGGTTGTGTCCTCTCACCCTACTTGTTCAATCTGCATACTGAGCAGATCATCAGAGGAGCTGGATTCTATGAAGAAGAGTGTGGTGGTGGAAGCAGGATTGGAGTGGATGATTGGGAGGCAAAAGGGATTTGGGAAGTGGCAAGTGGGAAATGAAGATGGGAGCGGGGAGGGAGCATTAGAACTGTGATTGCGCAACTCGTTTTAAAGGTCATTTAAACGTGTGTGTGTGTGTGTTCTAAAATAGTGTGGCAGTCATGTGCTTATGTTAATTTTATGGTTGGAATGTAGGGGTGGAGTCTAGCTTGTTAATCTGAAGATAGCCATTGAGTAGCCAATGAGGCTTCTATGTGGACATGGCTTTCTCCTGAGATTTCTCGCGATATTTCCCTCGTGAAGATGAGAAACTATCTCCCAGGTGTTGGAAGTTAGTCTCAGAGATAATGAATCGCAGACAAGATAAGATGGCAGCATCTGAGAAGCTGAAGGAGCCGGAGGAGAAGCCACATGGCTTTGCCCTGATGGAGCCAGACCTCTGTAGCTGGAGAGGCTATGTGGAGACCCCTGTCACTGATGAGTTGCTTCTGCCACCACTGGATGCTGTTGATGAACCCTGAGCCCTGGAAGCGAGGAGCCCTGGGGAGACCCCTGCCAGCACTGGGATTCTGCACCCACTGACCTGTGACTTTGTGAGTTAGAAGGAGACTTTATAGACTAATTTTGGGCATATGGGTTAATATTGGACTTATGATTTTGAACTGAACTGGACTCAATGTCCTGTTCCTCTTTTTTTTGGGGGGAGGGGGCATCACTGCCCTCAGGTGGTGGGAGTAGGAGGCCCAGCCTTTGCTCCGTGGAACTGGAATTGAACCTCCATCCCAGTGGGCCGCAGTCCCTCGCACAACCACTACACCACTGGGGCTCAGCCAGTCCTGTTCCTCTTGTATATAAACCTTTTCTTTATATTTATAGGCGTGCCTATGAAATTTATTCTTTTAGTCTACCCGGACTAACAAAATAGATATGGTAATAATTGTGCAAATCTCCTTGATAGGAATGAATGATTGAAGTGAATGCTCTGTAAATTATGTTCCAATAAAACTGTTAAAAAATAGCTGAGCCGGCCTGAGCCCCTTGCTTGCTGGAACTGAAGGGGAGTTAAAGCACTTGCTGACAAAGATCAAGGATCATAGCCTTCAGTATGGATTATGACTCAATGGAAAGAAAATCGGAGCCCTCGCAACCGGACCAATAGGTAACATCCTGATAAATGGAGAAAAGGTTGACAGTAGTCAAGGATTTCATCATGCTTAATGCCACAATCAACGCTCATGAGTGCAGTGATCCATCACGGGACCAAAAGACGCGTCGCAGTAGGGAAACCTGCTGCACAAACTCTCGCTCTCTTTTTTCTTTTGGCATCACTGCCCTGGTGGGAGTAGAAAGCCCAGCCTTGCTCCTGGAGAGCTGCTGCTGGATTTGAACCGCCAACCCTGTGGGCTGCAGTCCTGCCCACCACCACTGTGCCACCAGGCCTCAGCCTGCACAATCTCTTTCGGGTAAGCAAGGATGTTACTTTGAGCACTGAGGCACACCTGACTCAAGCCCTATGGTTTTCTCCGGTACATCGTATGCGTGTGAAAGTTGGACATTGAGTAAAAAAGACCGTTGAAGAATCGATGCGGTTAAATTGTGGTGCTGGAGAAGGATATTGAAGCACCATGGACTGCTAAAAGGGCAAACCTATCTGTATTGGGAGAAGTAAAGCCAGAGTACTCCCTAGAGGCAAGGATGACTGATCTTTGTTTGTTTGTTTGTTTGTTTTGGGGGGGGAGCATCACTGCCTCTGGTGGTCATGGGAGCTACCCAGTGCTGCTCCTGAGAGCCGCCGCTGGGTTTGAACCGCCAAGCCCCCGTGCCGCAGTCCTGCCCACAACCACTTACCCCACTGGGGCTCAGCCCCAGGTCTTTGTTTTACATACTGCATTAGTTACTGGGCTGACCAGTGAAACAAATCCAGAGGTAGTCATGTGTGTGTGAGAGAGACTTTTATATCAAAGAGCAATTGTATATTGAGAAAACAGCCCAGCCCAGTCCCGATCAAGACCACAGTCTGATATGAGGCCCTATGTCCAACACGAGTCTATCAGTTCCTCTTCAGGCTCACGGTGCACATGCAGTGATGCCGAAGGCAGGAAGAGCACAGGCCCGTGGCTACAAAGTCCTGTGGATCAAGAGGTGGTGGAAGTCGTCTCAGAGCTGGTGTGGGTCTCCACAAGACTCCTCGAGTGTCCCAACAGCAGGAAAGTGAGGCAGAGAGCGTGTGTGGTCCTTCTCCAGGGAAAAAGAGAGGAAGTTCCCAGAACCCTCATGAGAAGGCCCAGCCCACAAGGAGACATCATCGGGCTGTATGACCTGATTGACAGACTAGACTCCACCCCTGTATGTATTTATCACGTTGACATGAAATTGTGTAACTGCCACCCATACTTGGACATATTGTCAGGGCATCATGAGCATCATGTTTGGTAAAGTGGAAGGATGGGGAAAGGAGGAAGACCCTCGAAGAGGCAGATTGAGACAGTAACTGCATCAATGGACTCCGGCCCAGGAATAATGGGATGGAGCAGGACTGCCCAGTGTTTTGTTCTGTTATGCATAAAGTCGCTGTGGGTCAGAGGCCACGTGGTGACACCTAACAACAATAGCATGGCTATACCACCCTTTATTTATCCATCCATCCAGCTGGCGGACACTAGGACGGTCACCACTTTTTGTTTACTATGCACATTGGGGTGTAAACTTTGAAGTAAACATCTACTTTCAAATCTCTAGGGTAAGGCTGAGCCCCAGTGGTGTAGTGGTTGTGCGCGGGACTGCGGCCCACTGGGGCGGAGGTTCAATTCCAGCAGTGGGGCTGGGCCTCCTACTCCCACCACCGGAGAGCAGTGATGCCCCCCCCCCCAAAAAAAATCTCTAGGGTACACATACACCTAGGAGTAAAATTGCTGAGTCATATGGTAACTGACGTCTATCTTTGTGAGGAACTGCCAAGCTACTTTCTGAAGTGGTCAACACCGTTCTACATTCCCAGTAACACTGTAGGACAGCGGTTCTCAATCTGGGGGTCGCAACTCCACTGGGTGTTAGACGACCCTTTCACAGGGGTCGCCTGATTCATCACAGTAGCAAAATGACAATGATGAAGTAGCAACAAAAATAATCTTATGGTGGGTCACCACCACAGGAGGAACTGTATGAAAGGGTTGCGGCATGAGACAGGTTGAGAACCAGTGCTGTGTGAGAATTTAACTTCTCCGTGTCCTTGCCAACACTTGCTACTATCTACCTTTTTTAGTATATTGCTGTTAGGTACCACCAAGTCGGTTCCGATCCATAGTGACCCAATGCACAGCAAAACGAAGCCCTATATGGTCCTGTATCATCTGCACAATTATTCCTCTGCTTGAGTTTTTTTCTTCCTTCTTCCCTTTCTTTCTTACTTTCCCTATCATCTATCTATCTATCCATCCATCTATCTATCTACCATCTATTGATGGAGCCTGCTGTAACTTCACCGCGGGATACCTAGATTGGAGCTTGCCGATGAGAAAGAAAGAAAGCGAACACAGAGATGGGGTAGGGAGGGTAACAGCCTTTGCTCCTCTGAGCTGTGCTGTGCCCTGGGTTTATTTTAACCCAAGCTTTTATTTTCTCCAGACAATGGGAAGTTCGTTTATATAGTATGAGTAAACACATTGCCTGTCATTCTTATGTATGGGATGTGGATGGCTCTGCTTGTAAAAGAAAATTCATGGCCCCTGGTCACAGGCAATTCTTATCAGCAGAATCTCCAAGCCAGATAGACAGGATCTCCACTTTATGGTATAGGGCAGCTGAAGTGTCTCCATCATCTCCCCCTTTTTTATTATATATGAGCAAAGACTGTGCCTGTCTTAGGTTGTCATTAACTTATGAATGTCTTACCCGTCATCAAACCTACTCCTCCAAGCGAATAGGTTTTGTCTTAGGTCAACAAACATAATTAATGAACTTACCCGTCTTTGACTACCAGCCTGCTTTAATTTATGGGGAGGAATATTACAAACCAGCTGCATGTAGGCTTTTAAGCCTATTCAGATGTATTTGAGCTTGCAGATTGTTGACTAAGCGGGGGCCTACTCGCACTAAGCATGGAAGGAACATACAAAGAAGAACAATTCCTATGAATAACATAATAAAAGAAACAATCCAATGCTTAATAGAGAAACCAGTGGGTATAGTAGTAATAGTGACTATACTAGCTATGGCGGCAGTAGTTCCTGCAATAAGCATTCCAAGAAAGCGTTTATGAACTTCTAATTCTTGGCTTAATTTCTTTTGAAAACCCTTGATGACTTGTAGACCTTTATCTGCATACCATTCCTCTCAAATAGTGACTGGTAACATGACATAAGCCGGTTGTTGTAAAATGATTACCTTACTTCCTACAGACATGTTATAAATACAATTTACCAAGCAGGGTACAATTGTCACATTATGCAGATACAGGGTTACATAGAAATCAATTACATTCCAATCACATTTTAGTATCAATAAGTCCAAAATTTTGATCTTTTAGCAAAAGAATAATTTGTAGTAATAGTTCAATCATTCTTTTTTTTTTTTTTTTTAGGTATCACTGCCCTCAGGTGGTGGTTGTAGGAGGCCTAACCTTTGCTCCTGGGAGCCGGAATTGAACCTCCGTCCCAGTGGGCCGCAGTCCCGCGCACAACCACTACGCCACCGGGGCTCAGCCCAGTTCAATCATTCTTATATAAAATGTTCAATTGTGGTAGAGTTCCGGAATGTCCTTTAGAGGGTATCAGTGGTGGAAGAGGCGTCTCAGCAGCCAGCAATTGTCTTTCTCTGGATTCTGGGAGATCGTGAAGTTCAGGATTTCTTCAGTGATGGCAGGATCTAATTACAGCATCAGTTTTCTCTACTCTTCTGGGCCTTGCTGGCTGGGGAGAACTCCACTGTCTCCTTTACCTGAGAACACATAAACAAAGGGAGGCCCTCCCTTTGGGGTGTCAGCAACCTGGAAATAGAATTCTGGTTAAGGGATTTCTCCATCTCCTCAGTGTTCTTCCTTCTTCACACGTGGGTGCCTTCTCCCGAGGAGAGTTTATCAGCTTTATTCTGCAAGAATATAAATACATGGGCCTTTCTCTGAGTGATTATAGGACCTGGATCCCACACACGATTCCCGCTCTCCTTGAATCTTTCAGGATCAGCTTTCTCTGTAGGAGTGAATGTGTATTTACCTGCCTTAATTTTGTTACAATTTTTTAACAAGGAGAAAATTTTTTGTTAAGGTTATTAGACATAATTTTTGACACAGAATACTTCTTTTCTCTCCCTTCTGTAATAATAATAATTTTAAGACATTATAACCAGACTGAGCCCCGGTGGTGTAAGTGGTTGAGTGCGAGACTGCGGCCCGCAGGCTTGACGCTTCAAACCCAGTGGCGGCTCTCAGGAGTAGCACTGGGTAGCTCCCATGACCACCAGAGGCAGTGATGCCCACACACACAAAAAAAAGACATTGGGCTGAGCCCCGGTGGCGTAGTGGTTGTGCGCGGGACTGCGGCCCACTGGGACGGAGGTTCAATTCCAGCAGTGGGGCTGGGCCTCCTCCTCCCACCACCGGAGAGCAGTGATGCCAAAAAAAAAAAAAAAAAAAAGACATTATAACCAATGTCAGGAAACTTCCTTCATTCCAAATCAGTGAAGTTTGCCAGGTCATTGTTATGTAGATTTTGGCTGTCAGCTCTCAGAGAATTGGGAGAGCTAACCAATTGCTCTTTACCAAACTCTGGATGATTTAAAAATTTGCACAAATTCTTAACAAACTTATTTAGCTGTAAATGTAACTCACCAAGCAGACATTTCTCCTCTAATTTTACCAATAAATTTACTGGTTTGATTAAGCTGTATTGCCCTTCAGGCGCTCCATACAATAGGATCTTACAATCTTGCCATAGTTTACAATGGGTTGCTCTCTCATTCCCTCCATGTTGGAATTAGCAGAAGTTATCAGGGGGGTTTCTGTCCTTCCTGAATGTCTCCAGGGAGTAATTTTAAATTCATCCTCTTCAGTTTCTAAATCCATGTGGGGACGCTGTTGTTTCCCCACTACCCTACTGCTAAAGACCCTTTGATTTAATACAGGTCAAACATAAGTATTGTTTTCTAATAAGTAAAAACATTTATTCTAGAAATACAAGGCAACAAAAATTGACTTAAGTAATATTCTTTTACAAACCATGATATACCAGACTTTATCACTGCTTTAATTTCATCATAATAATCCTGATTAATAATTCCATTAACCACCTGAGAACTTTTAGAATTAAGATTAGACCTTCCTAATAAACACTTCACAATTCTTTTAGGTAGCTGTGTTAGTCCAGGTAGACTAGAGGAACAAATTTCAAAGACACGCATATGGATATAAGGAATGGGTTTATGTTCAAGAGGAACAGGACATTGAGAAAACATCCCAGCCCAGTCCAGTTCAGTTCAAAGTCACAAGTCTGATATTAACCCATATGCAAGGAATCAGTCTATAAAGTTTCCTTCCGACTCACGAAGTGACAGGTCAGTGGGTGCAGAGTCCCGGCACTGACAGGAGTCTCCCCATGGCTCCTCTCTTCCAGGGCTCAGGGTCCATCAACAGCATCCCGTGGTGGGAGAAGCAACTCATCGCTGGCAGAGGCCTCCATCTGGCCGCCCCAGCCTCAGAGGTCCGGCTCCATCAGGGAAAGGCTGTGTGGTCTCTCTGCCGGCTCCTCCAGCTTCTCGAACGCTGCCAACTTGTCTTGTCCGTGATTCATCGTCTCTGAAACTAACTCCCAACAACTGGGGAAGATAGCTTCTCATCTTCACGAGGGAAATATCGCGAGATTTCCCAGGAGTCTCAGGTGAAAGCCATGCCCACATAGAGGCCTCAATAGCTATCTCCAGATTAACAGGCTAGACTGCACCCCTACATTTCAATCATAAAATTAACATAAACACATGACTGCCACAGTAGCGGACTCCAATTACCACTCTTAATAATTTCTGATTTAATGACAGCTTTTGATTTTTCCTCATAACTTTGATCAACGCCAATATCAATCTGAATTCCTTTGTTTCCTTCAGTACCTAGGTTAAATCTTCCTGATAAGAATTGTATTATTCAGGCTGAGCCCCGGTGGTGTAGTGGTTGTGCGCGGGACTGCAGCCCACTGGGATGGAGGTTCAATTCCAGCTCCACAGAGCAAAGGCTGGGCCTCCTACTCCCACCACCAGGGCAGTGATGCCCTAAAACCAAAATAAATAACTAAATAACTAAATAAATAAATAATTGTATTATTCTTTCAATAAATTCCTGACTTTTAAAATCAACAGGCTGCTGTTGGGGGTTCTGAGCCTTTACTTGCTCATTTAAACTCACTGCAGCAAGAACAGAAACTGGCTGTTTGCAAGCTTTGTTAGGCTTGATCTGCCATAAGGCTGCATTATACTCGTTATTTTTCTTTGAAATTCTCTTTGCTCCCCAAGGCACACACCTAGTCTTCTGAGCTCTGCTGGGCGGGGCTTGGACCAAGCTTTTCTCTGTATTTTTCTGGCGGGAACCCTTGATGAGTGGCAATTCTTCACTGCTCACTCTTCCAAAACATTGACTTGCCCAATTAGTTCTCTTCCCAAAGCTGGAAAAAAAATTTATTTTCTTTCGAAGTTAAACGCGATGGCCCAGGTGGTGCTCTGGCTCAGGCCGCAAACTCCTATCTGAGGCGATTTTGAATGGCTTGCCTGTCTGAAGATGACCAGTCTTTCCACAGCTGAAGCTCTTGTCTCTAGGTTTGGGGTACTCTGCTAGGCACTTACCATGAGATTGGCCTTATACTTATTTGCTTCTACCTCCCTGCTTATTCCGATGTAATCTAACACTGTGCCCTGTTCCCTACAGGAACGCAGAGCGTCTTTACAAACTTTACTAGAAAAATCATGAGAGCTTATGCACTATTTCTTTCATGGCACAAACATTTTTTACACACTAAGAAACAGTCTTCTAAATGGAGTACAAATTCAACGTTGACATAGCCCTCATCTCCTAGCAATTGCTGAATTCCTTTATCTATTCCATCCTCAGCGTTCCCACGAGCTAGTGAATGGGCTGACTCCTTCCACAGTAGCAGATATTGCAAATTCTCCTTTTCTGCCGTGGCTCTCCAGTCAGCAGGGGTCCAACCTCAGACTCAGC
>PVJH01044668.1:0-12851 GCA_004026705.1 Nesogale talazaci | reverse complement strand
CAGAATAGGCATGTAGATTTCCTTCCTTGTGCAGCACAGTGGTTAGACAGAGAAATTACTCTTTAGACACAGAGCCGAGAACTTGGATGTTAATAAAAAGTCTGATAAGATTCCAAACAGCAAATGTGTTCTGTAGAATTGCAGATCTGTCCCAAAAGGTCAGTTCATACCGATTTATGTGCAGCGTGCAACTAATTAGAGAAAATGGGTAATAGGCCATCAAGTCATTTTGTTCAGTCATATGCTTCATTTGGAGTTTCAACAGTTATTTTGTTGCTTTTGGAGCTTTGGTGGTGGCATAGTGCATATACACGTTGGGCTGCTAACAACAAGGTCCTGAGTTCAAAACCATCAGCTGCTCTGTGGGAAAAAGGTGGGACTTTCTATTCCCATAGAGCGTCTCAGAAACCCCCGGGGCAGCTCCACCCTCTCCTCTCGGGGCTCTGTGACTCAGCCTGGCTGCCATAGCAGTGAGTTGGTTGACTGGCTGTTGCCTTTTTCTATTATAAGCTAAGAATCTTTTTAGGAAGTACGAGGGCTACTACAATGTACCGATTAGGAGCTTTGATGAGAGACCGCCAGGCCTTCAATCCGACACTTTGGAGAAGTTATCGAGCAACTCTGGGCCTCAGTTTCCTCAAAGACAAGAGTTACAGGTAGCAAGGACATCTGTTGCTGCATTGTCAGGTACCGTCGGGTTGACTGCAACTCAGAGGCCGCTTTAGACAATAGGACAGAGTGCTGCCGGGTCTTGCTTCATCCTCACAACTGTTCTGTGTGAGCCTGGTAGACGGCAAGCTAGCCGTCAGGTTCGCCATTAGAAGCCTTGTTGGAAACATTGGCTGACTGCAAGCTAGTGGTCACGGTCACCATTAGAAACATTGTTAGAAACATTGACTACAAGCTAGCGGTCATGGTCACCATTAGAAACATTGTTAGAAACATTGGCTGACTGCAAACTAGCCCTCACACCATTAGAAACATTGTTAGAAACATTGGCTGACTGCAAACTAGCCCTCATGCCATTAGAAACATTCTAAGAAACATTGGCTGAGTCCAGCTCCTGGCGCCCCCTTGTGTGCCAGAACAGAACTGCGATCCATAGGTTTTCTGTGGCTGATGATTTTTTTGCAGGAAGACCTCCTTGTGTGGCCTCAGACTAATCTTTCTGCAAGCAGGCTAGCCTACCTACACCCACCCCCCTTTCCCTGCCAGGGCTCCATACTGCTCTAGTTATTACTTTTAAAAAATCGCCAACAGTTCCACTGCAGCCAGGAGTTTTACTTTTTTTTTTTTTTTAGGCATCACTGCCCTCTCAGGTGGTGGGAGTAGGAGGCCCAGCCTTTGCTCCTGGGAGCCGGAATTGAACCTCCATCCCAGTGCACTGCAGTCCCGCGCACAACCACTACGCCACCGGGGCTCAGCCTGCAGCCAGGAGTTTAATCCGTTTGCAGAATCTAGAGACTGCAGACAAACCCTCCTCCAGGCAGCCAGGGCCCTGCACCACCACCAGGTGTTGGACTGTCCCCTCCACCTCTGGGGTTTCTAAGACATCCAGCTGCTCCTCGGGACACCGTGATGGAGACACCTCCGGCTGGAAAAGCTGACAATGAGCTGCTAGGACAAAAATCGCTCCAGCTCAGACTCTGGTACAAAGGAGGGAGTCCTGGCCTTGCAGTCACCGAGCACCCAGCTGCAAACCACCGGGTTGGTGGTTGGGAACCTTGCAGCTTTTCTCTGGGGAGTAGGTGGGACAGTTGACTTCCCTACAGATTTGCAGTTTTGGGAAACCCTATGGGGTGGGGGTGGGGAGAAAGAGAGAGAGAGAGATTACAATGCTCATTCATGAAGAATGGAGTTCTGTTGGCGCAGACACTCGGGCAGTTCTACTCTGTCCCATGGGTCAGCATGGACGCCATGGACACTTAGTTGTTTTCAGGAAGGGGAATACTCTAGCATGCTTTCCCCCATTTTCCCACTAGAGGGCAGGTCAGCCTCAAAGAAGTCTTGCCAAGCCTCCCAGGCTGGTGGGTGCATTTAGGTCTGTCTCCTGGATGTTCTTCAGTAAAGGTGGATTCTCAGGACGTCCATGTTCCAGACCGTGGGGATAAGAGATAGAAGGAATACACAAGCACTTTTGGGGCAGAGTTTTCAGTGACTTCAGCCAGTTGCTTCTTGCTTAGAAATTCAGATTTAACCCTGTCAGATAACAACGTAAAAACAGGGTGACAAAGCAACCTTGGCCCAGTGCTCCTTTTCCCACTTCTCCCCCTGCCCACCCGTATTTGTTTCTGGATTAACTTATTCACCCTCACAGTCAACCAATAATTCAGGACCGCTTTGCGTCAACCACTTGAGAAACTGTGGCTGCTACCGGCTGCCAGGCTGACTGCGTGCTCACTCCTGAGATGGGTCGGAGCCGCCCAGGCCTGTCTCTTGTCTGTAATCTCGGCAGGAGCAGGCCCTCGGGTCTTTATGCCTTTGGAAGCGCTCGTGGATTCAAACCAGCCTCCGTTCAGTTAGCAGTCGCTTCTCTTTTATACCTCCAGCACTCCAGTCACCGAATAAACCAAACGGCCACCGAATAAATCAATAGCCACAGGGCTATTGATTCTGACTTACAATGCCTCTTTTTAAAAAAAAATCATTTTCTTGGGGGCTCTTACAGCTCTTATCACAACCCATCCATCCATTGTGTCAAGCACATTTGTACAGATGTTCCCACCATCATTTTCAAAACATTTTCTTTCTACTTGAGCCCTTTACATTAGCTTATTTCCTCCCTCATAAACCCAAGATGATTTATAATTTTTTTCATGACTGCTGTCTCTCTTCACCCGTATTTCTGTTCTCCAGCCCCCTGGGAAGGGGTTATATGTCCATCATTGTGATCAGTCCCCCCTTACTCCCCCTCCCTCCCCCCTACTCTCCTGGTATGACTACTGTCTGTCATTATTGATTCTGAGGGGTTTATCTGTCTGGATTCCCTGTGTTTGAGCTCTTAGCTATACCCGTGTACATGCTCTGCTCTAGCTGGATTTATAAGGTAGAATTGGGGTCATGATAGTGGGGGAAGGGAGGAAGCATTAAAGAACTAGAGGAAAGTTGTATGTCTCATCAGTGCTTTACTGCACCCTGACTGGTTCATCTCTTCTGTATGACCCTTCTGTGAAGGGATGTCTGATTGTCTACAGATGGGCTTCCTGGGTTTCCCAGGCTGTTGTCCTTATAGGAGCAAGCTTTCTTCATGGAGCGGCTGGTGGGTTCGAACCGCCAACCTTATGCCTAGCTGGAAGGAGTCCCATGGAAGAACTAAGGCAGGTGATGTGCTTAGGTCAGCGGGGCCTTGGAAGATGAGACGGGAGCAGCCAGTGAAAGTCTGGGAGCAGCGAGTGGCCAGGCCCTGAGGCAGGCATGACCCCAAGCTGCCTGGGAATGACGGCAAAAGAGAGACGTGCGAGGCAGGTGGGGAGGTGTTCCGGGAGGGCATGTGTGAGCCACTGTAGAAGCTCAATTTCTGCGGGCGGGTGGGAGGAATGACCTAGTTCATTTGGGGTTTGTTTGGAACATATCCCAGCTACTGTGTGTGTGTGTGTGTGTGTGTGATGGGTATGCAGAATTATGATTCCCCCACCCAGAGGTATCCATGTCTGAATCCCAGAACCTGTGATTTTACCAGGTCACATGACAAGGGGTGGGGAGCAATGATGCAGCAGTTAAAATCAGTTGGCCTTCAAAGAAGGCCATTATCTGGGTAGGTCCAATGCAAGGAGTCACAGGATCCTTAAACAGGGAGGAGCGAGGCAGAAGATTGAACACTAGAGACAGGGGCAACTGGACAAAGAAGAAATTGGAATCTCCCCTGGAGCCTCCAGAGAAAAATTCAGTTTTTTCTGTTACCTTGACTCGTGCCCAGCAAGGCCTGTTTTGGGGTTCTCACCTCCAGAACTGCCCGTGAATAAATTTGGATTGCTTTAAGGCACTGAGTTATGGTCATTTGTTACAGAAGTCACGAGTTGCACATGTACAGAGAGAGCCATCATGAAGCAATTGTGATCGCTTGGACCAGCCTTGGTGTACGTCCATAGCTGCTACACACTGGTTATCTACTATACCAGCAGCTCTCACCCTGTGGGTCCCGACCCCTTTGGGGGTGGAACAACCCTTTCACAGGGGTCGCCCGATGCATAACAGCAAAATGACAGTGAAGCAGTAGCAATGAAAATCATGTGATGGTTGGGGGTTGAGGAGCTGCATGAAAGGGCCGCAGCACGAGGAAGGTTGAGCACTGCTGCTCTAGAAGATAGGAGGCCCACCACGGGGTTTCCCCAGCTCCTCGCTGCACTTTCATGTCCCCCAAAGCACACCCAGTTCCCATGCAAGGGATCCCATGCCACCCGGAGGGATCCATGTACCAGGAGCAGATAACATGGGGAAACCAACCAAAGTAAAGAACAAGGCTCCTCAGGGAAGCCAGGTTATGGAAAATCGAACAACCCCACCAAAAATTATTGCAATGTGGACACGTCGTAAAACATGTACGCGATGCCACCGAGCAATTTGTGAAGATAGTGTGAAATGGGAATCTCATTTGCTGCATGAGCGTTTGCAAGAAACACGACAAAACATTATTCAAAAATCAATGACAAGTATCACAAAACGCAAGAAACAAAACAACAACAACAACACACACACACACAGGAATCAACAACAAAGCAGAGCAGAACACCTTTGGGAAGCTGCGTGCCACTGGAAACTGGCCCAGCCTGCGCCCTGAGCGGGAGAGGACTGACAGCTGTGCCCAGGCCATGCAGGCGTGACTGTGCGGTTTCTCTGAAATGCCTCGGCCCCGCATGTCCAAAGGAGTTCTGGAAGGCCCTCTCCGGCCCTGACCTCTTGACCCAGACTTCTCCACTAGGACAGGAATTCTCTTCTTTCGTGGCTTCTCCAGCACCGCCGGGTGAGGCGTGGACCTTGCTTATCTTTATAACCCTATGCCGTTTGTATCTGCTAAAGCCCCACTGCAAAGTGTTCTCGTTCCGGGGCCTGTTTTTACAAATCGTTCCCCAACCTCTATTATGCTCCGGGATCAGTACGGACCACGGACTGTGGATGCTGTATGAGAACTTTTTTTTTTTGTCATTGGTGGCCTCAAACCGTCTCTTATATTTAGCAGGCTGGATCTAGGGTTACGTATCAGGATAACACACTGTGCTGTTTTGCTGAATGCAGCTGTCCTGGCGTGGGCCAAAGATAATTTGCTGATCCAGGAGCTGAGGCCAGCGATTTTCTGTCGGCCTCTGCTTCTGGCCAGAACATGTGGGCCAAGACGGCCACCTCCAGAGCTGTGGCTCTCCTAGGCTTAGCCATACACACACACACACACACACACACACACACACACACACACTTCTCATTAGCCAGGGCCCCCACTAGCTTCTGAGCCCCTCCCAGGAGATCTCTTATTCAGCCTCTCTCAATTCTTCTGTTTTGGGTAGGACAAGACCTCTGTTAAATCCTGGCCCCCTAAGAGTGACCACAGACCTGGAGCCATGTCGTGGGAAGTGATTCGATGACTTTCTTCCCTCTTGTGGAAGGAGGAGTGAGGAGCAGCCTGCTGGGTGTGAAGTGTCTGCCCATGAAAGCACAGTGGGGTTTCTTAGGGGAAAGCCCCTTCCCACCTTCTGGGTCCATACAATAGTGAAGCTGATTTGCCCCTGGGGGCCAGTGGCTGAGTGGTTGACACAGGTCTGGCCAAAGAGGGCACCCCTGGCTGCAGTGTCCATCTTTACCTGCAGCCACACTTGTTTCTCAATGGCTGGGAGCCGTCCTGATTGGCTGGAGCTGTTCCCAAAGGAATTGTGCATTATTTTGAACGGAACCCTGCGCCCCACCCTACCCCATCCCTTCCCTCCACCAACTACTGGGAAAAAAGGCACTTCCTTCCCCCCCAAATCAAACCAAGGCCACTGAGTCGACGCCTTCTATCAAGACCCTATAGTTTCTGAGACCGCAAGTCGTTAGGTGAACAGACAGCCTCACTTTTCTTCCCAGGGAAACAGCTGATGTGTTTGAACTGCCAACCTAGCCATCAACGGCCAAGTGCTTAATCCGCCGAGCCACCAGGTCTCCTTTCCTTTCCACAAATATGGCTAACCTGCAGGAAGAAGGCAGCTACCGGCAACCAGGAAATCGGTGGAAACTGTTAGATTCCCATTCACAGCAGTGCAGGGCAGAACGTCTCCATTGGGTTTTCAAGGCTCTGACCTTTTGGAAGCTGACAGCTTCCTGACACTTCTGAGTGGGCTGAATTACCTCTCCTAAGCTCGTAGAGCGCTTAACTGTGTGTGCCACTCTGGGGATTTCTCAAGAGACAATTGGGCTGACACCTGGAGATGGACGACATGCCTGGAGCTATCCTTGGGATCTTCAGTGGTGAAAATGAGCCACTCCACTCTGCCAAGTTCCTGTGCCCCTGGAAGATGCCAGTAGTCCTCCTTCCCCTACCTGTGCTGGTAAGAGTGAGCTCGGCTGTGCAGAGCGCCCCCTGGAGGGGATTTGCCCATCACCAGGCTGCGGGGAGCCTCTGGGGCCAACACAAATCAACTCACCTGGGAGATTTCACTTGGTAACTGGAATTTCCTTTATTTAAGTTTAACTTTCTCAGCACCAACCTTTTGAAATCAAATCACTGAAGGTTGTTTTTTCCCCTCCCTTTTGGTTGTCTACCTGTATATTACATTTGAAGGAGACACCTCTTCACCCATGCATGTCCTGTCCTCTCTGTGGCCTTGCCTACAGACGTTGGGCCAGGGGGTGGCTGACCACATTGTTTTTTGGAAGGTGAGGCACTCCAAGAAAATACAATGTACACACTCGGGTAAACAGGCTTATTGAAAACCATTTTTATTCTGCCTCTCACCAACACTTGAATTTGATTTGGGGGAAAGACCAAGGACTCGGATACAAATGAACAAAAGTAGACTCAGAAAAGGAAATCCGAGAGCCCAACACCCGAGGCTGACTCTCGACCCTCTGTGTACCGAGAACAAGTGTCCCTGATTCAGATGCCCTCCTGGGACAAGGACTGGCTCATGGCAGACATCTGGGTGAAGTGGCAAGTGGAATCTGGTGTCCATCTATTTTTATTTTCTGTCAGGGTTCAGTATTTTAACAACTGCCTGAGATTTAGAATAACTTACAGAACTAGACTCGGCATCCTCCCCGCCCCAATCATTCACATCTATGGCAATTAATTCTCATAATACCATGAGGTAATTAGGTGGGTTTTCTTATGGCCATGTTCCAGGTGAAGAAATTTGAGGCACTGAGAGGCTGAGAAACTTGCCTCAAATCAGCTTGCATAGCTAGTTATTGGGAAAAGGAGAATTAGACATCAGTTTGCTCAGCTCAGCTTCTTTCTCATCTAACTAGAATACGTTAGCTTCACTTCTACTTAAAAAAAATACAAAGAGTTGGCCCAGTTATCATGTTTCTAGCACTAGTTTCTCTGCCCACCCCCCAAACAAGCCTTGTCTTACGTACCTATTACTTGTTGTCAGTCATTTGATATTTTTTCTTAAAATACACTCATTTGGGGGAAAAAAAAGGAACCCATCTTGAAGGGGTAGCCCTGAATGGCAATTCACGAATAAACATGAAAACCAGACTGCTAGGAAGCCCGATTTGGGTGGAAGGCTGTGTGGACCTGAGGCCCGCTTTTCTGTTACTAAGGTCAAGGGCCCATCGTTTAGAAGGGGGTGGCAGATTTTCTAGTACAGAACAGAAGACCTCCTCCCTGGCTGTGATCAGGAGTGGAAAAGTTGTGCCAGCTACTTGCACCGGTCTATACCTCACCCTTTGAGAAACACGGAATGGGGGGTTTGGCGGGGGGTGAGTGGGTTTGGACAGGCAGAATAAGGGTGTCGTTTAAACCAGTGCATTTCTCTGGGGGCAGTTTACATTCGACAGAAAATGAAATCCAAGGGGTGTCACTTCCAGGCGGCATCCAGGCAAATGCAAGAACCTTCTTGGAAGGTGTAACCCCCCCCGAAGAAAGACTGACGAAGGACAACGTCGGATGGGGGGGGGTGGAAGCACATTCCATAAATAGCCAGCGTCGTCACCACACACGGGGGCCAGATGCACGTGCCTACAATGAATGGACCAGTAAATAGATTCCGAGCGTGTGGAGGAAACGGGAGGCGGCGGGCGGTCACGTGGGCCGAGGGCGGCTCAGAGCAAAACCGGAGGGGCGAGACCCGAGGCCGGAAGGGGTGCTCCGTGGGGTGACCCCCGCTGGACCCGATGGGGGGGACCGAGGAGCCAGCCACTGGGACACCTCGAAGCATGCAACATGGTGCTCGCGCTCCGCACCGGCACGGCCCACCCCGCGTCCCTGGTGGCCTCGCGAGCCGCTTCCCCCCCACCCCCTCCAGCTCCGTCGCCGGAAGTCCGCCTCCTCGACGCCGGAAGTCCGCCTCCACGTCGCCGGAAGTCCATCTCCACGGGCGCCCACTTGCGGAGGCGCGGCTCCGCGGACATGGGGAGTCCCCGGCCGAGGCCGGAGAGAGAGTCCTCGCCGCCTCCGCCACGTGGGTCCGGCGGGGCCGTCTCCCGCCACGTCTTGGACTTTCGAGTTCAATTGCCAGGGACCTGCCTCTGGAGAGTCCCGGAGGGGGAGCGCGCCCCGTCCGTCCGACTGTCCGTCCGCACGAAGTCCAGGGGCCGCTCCTGGGCCGAGGCCCGCTCCGCACACGCGGCCCACGGCTGGCGCCTCACATCCTGTGGGGGGGACAGACAGCGCACAGTCAGGACACGCGGCGTCGCCGGGAGCCGGAAGCCGCTCGTGGGCACCCGGGTGAGCGGACAGGCCTTTTTGATTGGAACCCCCGGCCCTCAGCGCCCCGCTGCCGCCTTCCCTTCGGGAGGTCACAGATAGGGATACGTGATAGAGGAATAAACAGTTGTGTTTATTCAGTGCAGCGCTGATAAGCAGTCCGGTTTTGGTTGACCTGCGAACCCGCAAATTCCACGGGCATCCCCCCTTCTCACGAGCACGGTGCTCGGGGAGCACGTGGGCCTCTTGCCCAGAGTTCCTAGCGCGGTGGCATTCCCCGCCCCCTCTCCCGTGTCCGGGTGTCCCCAGCGAGGAGCCGCGTGGTGCGCGTGCGCGTGGTCGCTCTCGGTGGATCATGCCGTAGAGGTCCTGCAGTGTAACAACAAACGGACCAACTCACTGATTCGCCAAAAGATGTGCTGCGCAGGGCAGAGCCCCCCATGTGACATGTGTACCTGACACAGCTCTTCCACCCCCCCCCCCTCCCAAAGGCCTACAGGACAGAGTCCTGCTACCCCATGGCGTCCCCAAGGCTGTCAATCTGGGGAGTAGCAGTCGGCCATCTCTTCCGCAGAGCCACTGGGGCTCCTACCTGAGTGAATACCACATGCCAAACTGGAGTCACCATTGACGTGTGTGTGTGTGAGGGAGGTTGGGGGCGGGGCTGCTCACTGTAAGATGATGGGCAGAGATGGGCAGATCTAGCCCACTAGCCGTGGGGAGCCAGAAAGATGGGGCAGTCTGCGCCCCGAGAGATTGGGAAACGCTCTGGGCAGCCCAGCTCGGTCCTGGAGCGTTGATACGTGTGCGGACGGACTCGGGTTCGTTTTTTTACCCAATGGGAACCTCGTGACACCGTTGTGAGTTACATGCTGCTATGGCCCCTATTTTACAGACGAGAGAACGGAGACATGGATTATTTAAAAGATCTGTCCAAGCGAGGGCCTACTGCCTTAGAGGTCAAAACCCGCAGGGCACGAGGCAGATGCGTGGTGATTCCTCGTGTGCCTGGAAAGAACTGTCCTCTGGAGGCTTTCAGCGGTGGATTGGGTAGTGGTGTCCCAGGACTTTTATTTTAAAAAAGTGTTTGTGGGGTGGGGTGGGGGGCGCTTTTTATTTTGTAGGTGGCTCTCAGTGGATTTGAACCAGGAACTAGTAAACATCCAAATGCAATAACTATTTGCCACCTCCACCCCCCGAAGAGACTGCACTTAGAAGCAGCCTTTCCATTGCAGCTCTGATGGTCCAGCTGCTAAGTGTGACACGGTGCCCTTCTGAGTTGTGACAGAAAGTGATCTGGAAACGGCCCCGACCATGGAAGCTTCAAGAACTTTTAAGACTATCGTGTTCATGTTCACGTGGAATAAAAAGATAGGACAGCTGTGCCATGAACTCTTGGAAAGCCCCCTCGTATGTGATGTGAGGGACGCTTGCAGTGTTTCTGTGAGTGGCAACTGACTTGCCCCTGGATTTTGGTGGGTTTTGCGTTAACTGCTATGGACAACAGTTGGGTGAGGGGGTGGAAAGAGGGAAGCTGATTAGAGCTAGCCTCTCTGCCAAGGTACAGCACCAGTGAGCACTTGCAGGAGAGATGGGAGGCAGGAAGCCATGTCAGGATGGACTAAGTTCTAGGCAGAGGTAACAGCAATTGCAGAGACCCCGAGACGGGAGTGTGCTTCAGTGTGCTTGTGCTCTAATTAGAGAGGGTTGGGAGAGGAGGATGAAGAGGCAGCCCCAAGATCATGCAGGGCTTTGGAAAGCAGGTCTTTGAGCCAGTGCAGCCCTAAGGGGCCAAGGGAGCCAGAATCTTACAAAAATCCACATCTTAAAAAATGGAGGTTATGGAGGGTTGAACCCCGGTGGCGTAGTGGTTGTGTGCGGGACTGCGGCCCACTGGGATGGAGGTTCAGTTCCAGCTCCAGGGAGCAAAGGCCGGGCCTCCTACTCCCACCACCTGAGGGCAGCGATGCCCCCCCCCCCAAAAAAAAAGAATGGAGGTTATGGAATGCTAACCAGAATGGGAAACATTCTAACCCCAGAACAGCATTCTTAACAGAGCCATTTCAGAAACCTTATTGCTAGGACTTGTAGAGCGACACATGTTCAAAGCTGTGTCGTTGACCGCCATCTTTGAGTTTGTGACTCTGCCATCCGTCAGGAGGCTTGGTTGCGATGTCATGCGTATGCTGTCCTTGCTTTCTATGCTGGAGCCTGTTTCCAACTTGGCATCAACCTATAATTTTTTCCCATTCCAGTTAGGGTTCACTCCCTCTACATTCCAACCGTTCAGGTCTGTCCCAGTGTCAGCCAGGACTGAATGAAGGGAGCAGAATCAGTTCAAGACTGTCGTAAACCCAGAGTTAGGAAGGCATCTCCATGTTTAAACCATACTGTGGTGACCTATGAATAAACGACTACTTGTTTAACCCTAAGGAGCCCTGGCGGCATATGGGTAATGCCTGGTGTTCCTAAACACTATGTTGGCAGTTTAAACTACCACCTGCTCCTTGGGAGGAAGATGAGGCTCTCTGTCCACATAAAGATTTACAGCCTCAGAAACCCACAGGCCAGTTCTCCTCTGCCCTACAAGTTGACTACGGGTGAAGGGTAGCCTCAACGGTTGTGCGGTTTTTGTTTCTGTTTTTTCGTTCTCAGTCCATTTTTCTTTCTTCTGATGGGCATATAGATGGCTGCACTGTTCCCCAATTTCTCAGAGCTGCAATAGTGACTGTCCCACATCCTGGCTCTCCAGCCTGGCTGCACAATTAAAATCACCTGGGAAGCTTATGCCCCCCAGTTTCAGTTCTCTCTTTACTGGTGATGCAAACTTAATTGGTCCACAGCAGTCGCTGGGCATTGTTTTTAAGGCTCCCCCAGGCGCCTCTGCTGCACCACCAGGGCAGGAGAACTCGTCTACATGGCCGGTAATGCACCTGTGTCCGGCTTCTTCGGGTGGAGCCTGAAGAGATTAATTTGGTAGGGTAGTGAGTGTTTGAATAATGATGCTGCTTTGTGCCATCAAGTTGGTTTCACTTCCTAACTGCCCCACAGGGTTTCTGAGACTGTCATCTGTATGGGACCAGATGGCCTGGTCTGTTCTCCCACGATGCCACTGGTGGGTGCAAATCACCAACTTTCCAGCTAGTAGCCGAGCACTTACTTAATCTTTTTGCCATAAGAGCCCGTACGTAGGTTTGAAGGTCTAATAAATACTTGTCAAAAGAGTGCCCACGTTCCATCTCCCATCGACGGTGTGGGAACTCATTTGTTATTACTCATGCCGACCTCACTTCCTATCACTCATCTTTTAATTGTGTCTCAATCTGGTAACAGAAGAACAGTATCTGCTTGTTGCTTCAATTTGTGTTCCCTGGTTACCAGGGAACTTGAACATATTTTTCAGTTTGCCACCAGTTTATGTCCTTACTAAAGAAAAACAAAAACAAACTTTCCACCGCGGCTCGTGTGTACCTGTTTGTACTTGTTTATATCTGAGCCACCAAGGAAAAACTCCTCACTCCCTAGAAATGTGCACCGTTTCCCCAGTTTTCCATCATGCGGTCACAGAAGCTCTCTGAAGACATAACCTAGAGGAGACAGTCGCCAGGGAGCCTTCCCCCAACCCCTCTTTCAGGAGGAGCACAGATTGCCTTTTGTTCTTGCAGAAAATGCCAACTTCTTCTACCTTGGTGCCAACCCTAGAATGCTGAAGGATCTCCCGAGACCAGGCAAGGTTCCATGTCAGCTGCTTTCTAAGAGACCCTTGGCCAGTGAGGATGCCTTAGTATCTGCTAACACTCTGGCAGTTAGCAGGAGACAGTTGTCAGTCCGTTAAGCCTCTTGATTCTTTCCTTTAAGGAAACCTTGGGATGTGAAGGCTTGTGTTAGCAAGAGAAGGATTCCTAGAGGCCCTGAAGTCCTCAGAGGGGTCCCACCAACTGCTCCCTGGGAGAGCGAGCTGGCAACCGGCTTTGGAAAAAAGATCAGCAGCACTGGAAACTACTCTGTGGGG
>PVJH01044667.1:0-12858 GCA_004026705.1 Nesogale talazaci | reverse complement strand
GGTGGAGGTGGTGGTGGAGGTGGTAGTGATGGAGGAGGAGGAGGAAAAGGAGGTGGTGGTGGTTGTGGTGGTGGTGGTGGTGGTGGAGGTGATGGAGGTGGTAGTGGTGGAGGTGGTGGGGCTCGTGTTAGGCTGGGTTGACTAGAGAAATAAATCCAGAGACAAACAAATAATGTATGTATAACAAAGAGCTTTATATCAAGAAGTAGTTATGTCTCAGGAAACCATCCCAGCCCAGTTCAATTCAAGTCCATAAGTCCCTCTTTAGGCTCCTGCAGCCACATCCAATCATGCAGAATGCAGGAATATCACCGGTTGGTGGGCGCTGTGCTTTGTGGATCCAGTGGTGATGGTAACATTTCCAGGGCTCTGGAAGCAACCAGAGTCCACCAGCAGAAAGATAAGGCAGAGATGGGAAGAGGTTCCCAGGACTCTCCCTATGAGAAAGCCATGCCCACAAAGAAGCACCTTCAGGCTGTGACCTAATTGACAGGCTAAACATCCCTACATTTTTACATATCTTCTAGTTGACATGAAATTATGCAACTACCACAGCACTAAGGTGTGCTTGCCATGTGCATGCTGTGTGTTACACCCAGGGACACAGCAATCTGAGAACATCAGTACTACTCACATAGCTGCTTTAAAGATTTTTAAAAGACTGAAGCACAGATAGAGTAAGTCACTTTTTCAAAGCTGTTCAGCTAGCATAGCACAGGGCCCATTTCAAACTCTGAACTAGAACTTTTTGTCTATTGTTTGCGCAGACTCTAAGTGAAGTACTTGGCGTCGTTTGTCGAAGCTACAAGAGTGTGTGTATGAGTGTATATGTATATATGTGTGCATAAATGCAGTGAGAAGGACATTGGAGAGTGGGTTCTGGGATGAATATTGGAAGAATATATTTTATCCTCTGAGTCACACATTATTTTTTTCTCATCTAGCGTGGATGATACAGTGGGTAACTTGTTGGCCTGTCAGCTGCAAGGTCAACTGTTTGAAACCATCAGCTGCTCTTCAAGAGAAGATGAGGCTTCCCTGCTCCACATGAAGAGTCAGAATTGACTCCGTGGCAGTGATTTTGGTGTTTATTTGTTTGGAGAATTAATGTTTATAACCTAACAGGAAGTTATACCAATTGATTGCAGCATTTAATTTATTGACATCTGCCATTAGACTAGATCTGAGGCCATAGCCCCAGGGAACAGAGGAAAGCTGTCATCCAGAGGTTTTACTTAACGCCAGGGCTGCAGTTACAGAGTTTCTCCTTCGGGGTCGGTGAGTGACATGGAGTGTGACATGAAAAGAGGAAGGTGAATTCAGTTTGGGCTTAGGAAAAGTCATCTTCCAAGTCTCTGACTCGACTCAAAAGTAGATGAAAATGCCCATGTGTTCAGTATTTTCTTGGTTCATACTCCAGTTCCTGCTCCTCGCTCTGGTCCAGCCTCTTGAGAAGCGATGAGTTCAGGATCTTATTACTTAACTTGCTGAGCTTAGCTTGATGACCACAGGGCTCCCTACCTACCCAACGACTCCCCTGCCCTCTGACCCATAGCCCCGGCACTGGCTATGCCTTGGGCAAACTGGTGACCGCAGCTCACGCTCTCAGAACAGGCTCACCTGACCCCAGCCCCTCTTGACCACTCATCTCTGGAGTCAGCACCGGGATAGCCAGGGAGAAAGAGACACTTTCTGTGCAGAGGAACAAAGTATGCCAACGAAATTCTAAATGAGCCAGACAACAATGAAACCTCATCTTTAAAGTTCTGAATGGAAACAAACAAAACAGGGCAGACACCCTGCTAACTCAGTATTCTATGGATTACATTTATTGACTTAAAGACATTAAACACATTAGTCAGGAATAGAAAGCTGAAAAATAGAATATGCACGCCACCTTACTGTTGCATGGAAAACAGTGCAGTTTGCTTAAGTCTTTAAGAATTCAAGTGGCAAAAGAAGTCATGTGGACAGTATATGTACACATTTAAAGGTCAAATGATTCCAATATTGTTTCATGATTATAAGGCTTCTGCCAAAAAAAAAGTTAATCAAAATCATATTATGGTAAGTCCTATGTAATTATGATTTGGAAGGAAAAGAAACACTTGAAGGTATGCTGTAGCATGAAAGGTTCAGGACAAAATGAATCAAGAGGTACCAGAATTTCTGAGGCACTGGGTCCATAATCCTAGCCCAGGCTAGTGATGGAGAAGACACAAACAGAGTTAGCAAGTTCAGAGACAATGCAGACAAGACTCTGTTTTCAGTGATTAGAAAACGATTAAGCAAGAACCAGTTTTTAAATCAGAGCAGGTGTGAAGCTGAACACTTACATAGCCATGTAGTCTGTGAATGCTCTCTCTCTCTCTCTCTCTCTCTCTGATTATTCAGGCTGCAGAATCAATTCTAACTCATGGAGACCCTATAGGACAGAGTTCAATTGCCTCCAAGACTGTAATCTTTATGGAAGGGAGCCCTGGGGAATAGCAATGGACTGTTAACCAAAAGGTCAATGGTTCCAGTCCATCAGCTACCCTGAGGGAGGAAGGTGAGACTTTCTGTTTGTGAAAAGATGTACAGCCTTGGAAACCCAAAGGCGAAGTTCTAGTCTGCCTATTGGGCTATTATGAGTCAGAATTGACATGGGGGTAGTGAGTTTAATTTGAGTTTTAATAATTATGGACGCAGACTACTCCATCTCTCAAGGCCCTGGCTCAACAGGATGGATTGGTAGAGTGGTTGTAGTAATGGGCTCAAGCATCCATTAGGAGAACGGTGCAGGACCAGGCAGGGTTTCCTCCCGTTGTACATAGGGTCTCTATGACTCAGAACAAGCTGGGTCACCAACATCTGGATGGAAAGTAGGTCAATAAGAACCACACGGGAAGCAGTGGGAGAAATCCCAGGACCATCGGAAGAAAAGCCGCCATGGAACCAGTTCAAAAATCTGTCTAAAGAGGTGGAGACCTTGACCGCAAGCACGGGACAAAGAGACCATGGGACAGAGCATGCGACAGAGCCAAGATGCTCAGCTGAAACCAGAGGCCGAGGTAAGGAGACCAGCAGACAAAACAGAGGGACATTGCCAAGACCATGAGACAGAGACAGGACGGCAGGTAGGCTTCCTATCTTGTGGAGACCAGAGGACACAGTATGGAACCTGACAATGTCATTCTTCCCGATCACGGACATGCCTGCAGATGTTTCCCTGTGTTCTGTGTGCATCCAGAACCCAGGCCAGCTCTGTTCCACTGGTTCCAATTTTGCATAAATTCAATTACTGTTTCCGAAAGCACATACATTTATTCTTATTTAACAGAGAAGGGCTCCAGAAAAGGAACGGATTCTTGTTTCATAAAAGATTTCAAGGGTAGATTATAAAGTTCTTTAAAATATATGAAAAGTTTGAGTTTGCAGAAATTTCTGAGCTTGAATGAGAAAAAGATGACAGTCACTTTAGAGGAAATGGCTTTTGAATTTCAACTAAATTAATTTTGTATATTGCTGAGCGGCTTAGCTAATTTTTTTCTTCTTCCTCAGTATGTGATCTCCATCTCTCGGACCATCTGTGACTATTATGATGTCACCTTGAAAGAAACTAGAGACCCTAAGATGTCCAGAATCTTAATAAAGTGCCAATAACATGTTTAAATTGATGCTTATTTAACTTTTTCTTATTTCTTTGAGAGGTGAACTCTTCCTAAAAATATCACCAACCACGTATTATTTTGATTATAAATTTTTTTAGATGTCATCTTTTCCAGGAGAAGAATATCGCATTTAATGACCTGATCCTTTGCAGGGAAATCAATCATTTGAAGTGTTTTCTGGATTACTGGAATTTAAAAGTGAGTCAGCCTTGAGGTCGTGGAACAGTTTTATAAAACTTAAAGCTACTTCAGAGGTCAGCATCAGGTTCATGGTCATATTTGCATCATCCTGGTGTGACTGGCTGAGCTCAAATAATGCTGGTGGTTAATGCTTTTCATTTTCCTTAACAGAACGATGGCTTCTCTATAGGCAGAGATAAACCTGAACACTGGCACATTGAATATCAGGTAAAATCAGGTACTTATGAAGGAAAGTTGGTTGTCTCTAAAGTGGGATGAAAATATACATGAAATCTTTTTAAGCATCCATTTTTCCTTTTTAAGTCTTAGCTCAGGAGTCTAGACAGGAGACATCAGCTCCAGTCATTGAGCAGGCATTCATAGTAATGAATTCAGCGCCATGGAGACTACAGAGATATGTAAGATAGCAGTAGAGGGGTAAGGGTTTCATAAACAACAAAAACAACAACACAAGGTCTGGTCTGCCAATGGCCCAGAGTCATAGTACTAATAAAGGGTTGTGGGAGGTCAGAGAAAATAATGCACAGTTTTGATCTGTTCAATTTCAGGGGGAAGATTTGTTGAGAAACAAAAGAAGGGCAATCTAAGAATAGATTAATGGTGAGAAGAGTCAGGAAAATGTACTCTAGTGGGGTACAGGAAGGCGGGGCCTGGGGGGGCCAGGCTGGAAAGAGAAGTCAGGAGTCATTTGCAGTAAAGGGCGCAGGACCCAATCTGACCTCCTCAGGCTTCCCTATGGCCCTGAGGCAGGGGTCAGACAAGCCTCACTCTCTAGCCCTTTCCCTGAGTTGATACCAACCATTCCTCCCACGGCACTCTCCTTCTGTGCTGGGGTCAGTAATTTCATTGCAGGGGCTACACAGAATTTAGGACTACCTTCACGATTCAGTGGGTTTATTAGGGACGTTCCTAGGTTACCACAAGGCAGGATCAGTACTTCTTAAGGGGATAGTTATTAGTACACATCAATATCTCTCCTCAGCGAGCAGCCAAATCTCTCGGGCCTCTCTCCTCTCAGTCACATGGTCCCTGGCCTCTGCCTTCCAGGACCAGGAAGACTGCCTGTCGCCCGGAATCACAGACCCGTCATCTCGGCCCGGTGCCTCTTCACAGCCAGGCTGCGGAGTGTGCACTTGTGATGGATGGTCCTTGGCTTCCTTGAGTAGCCCCTGCTCCAAAGACAGCTCATCCTTATAGCCGTACAGTGGGGGTGGAGGGCAGTGACGAAAACTTACCAGTCTCCTCTAGTAGTGTTACACAAGGTCTCCCGGCCATGCTCCCTCACTGCCCCCTCCTCCATTGTGCTGCCAGGATTTAGAAAGACTTGGGTAGCAGATACATGTTATATTTCACTCCACTACACCCATGGAACTGTTTAAGGCCATGCTGCAGAATTGGGAGATTTTTGGCTGGGAAATAGCAATGTCATGAACATCTTCAAAATGGATCAGAGAAAGGTGTTCTCAGCACAGTCAAAAATAAAGAGTTAAACCAACCAAGATATGCTCCCATCCACAGTGCAAGTATCCAGAACAGAGTAGTGACCATGGGGCCCATTCTGACTTCTGACCACCCAGGCAGGTGGGGGCAGAACGGAGCTCCACTCCTAAAACCAGTTCCAACCTTTGGGATAGCAGCTGCTGTTAACCACTTGGATTATCCAGTGGTTAATGCACTCCAGTGCAGGGCTAAGGAGCTCTTTTTATTTAAAAAATTTTTTTGCCATTCAAGAGACACTTGCTTATTAAGAAAATAGGACAAGAGATTCTTTTTATAATTATTCATTTTCATGATTTGAAATGCTATTTCTTTTGAGAATACCTCCCTAATAATTAACAAAAAATTACACACACGAAAGAGCTCTGCAAGCAAACAAAATCTTGTTTATTTCTCCGGAAATAAGATGTGACATACTTTACATTAATGGGAAAATAATGTAAAACTAAATCCATGGAACATAAATAAATCGATAATTTACGCTAATACTAAATCCTTCAGGACCAAATGGACAGAGGCAGAGTTGCTTGACTCTTCTGGTGGGGAATACCATGGTCCTTGGCTTCGCACAAGAAAGACTTAACGCTGAAGCCTGGTTTGTGATCCTAGTGCATTTTTTGATAGAAGGACAGAAGACGTTCCAGGCTTGACAGTTAACTAGTTCAGCTAACAACATCCCCACATGTGGCCTGGCAGAGCCGAAGGCAGAGGAGCAACCATGCAGGAAAGAGAGCGAGGGTCTTCAATTTCTGGCTTTTGAGGGCCTCCCGCTGGGAGGTGTGGTCCATGGAACTGGTTGAGCTCACCTGGCCTAGATTGAGCCAATCCAAGTGCACTACCCACCTAGGGGAACCGCCCCCTGGCTCGCCTCGGGGCCTGAATTGGTGCATGCGCTAAGGCTTTAGCCTGAATGGGCTTCTAAACTCTGGTAGGGGTCCCTTAGGCATGGAGAGGAACAGCCCCCTCTCTTGCTACCCAACAGTGAACTTGGCGAGGAAGTCGTGAGAGGAGGTAGGGAAAGCCTGACGTTGTAGTGGTGACGCGCGGGACTCCGATCCACATGGGCGGCTGTACGGAGTCCCTAGCAGCACCTTGGCATCTACTTCTGTCAACAGTTACAATCCCAGAAAGCCTCAGGGGGTTGCTGTGGCTCAGCACTGACTCGATGACAGAGAGAGAGGGAGGGGGGATGAGGGAGGGAGGGAGAGAGAGAGAGAGAGAGAGAAGCAGGAAACATCAGAAGTTCCTCATAGATTCACCTCTCTCTGCTTCTTCTCCTCATCCACCCTCCCTGGCACATTCATCCCAAAATTGTGGGCTAGATTGTTCTTGTTCCTAAGTCAAGAAATACTGAAAACCTAAAGATTACATCTAGGTCATCATTCAAATGATGATAAAGCTCTCCACAGCCTATCGTCTGATAAGGGTTTTAAAATATGCCTACCTTTGCAAAGGGCTCCACAGGTTAATACTTTTATTGCACAATCACTTTGCTTTTCAACATATCTACATATCTATTATCTCCTCTAAATGGCCCAGCAATGTAGGGCAAGGATTCTTCTCTTCATTTAACAAATCAGGTAAAACTGTCAATCAGATCTGCCTGAGGACAGGATGGTCATCTAAGGCCATTAAAATGTCACCTTGGCCTAAGTGGGTCAAATGTCTTTTGAGTCTGGTCTTAGTAAACCACTAGCATTTTAAATCAACAGTTATATAAACAGTTCTTTTTTTGAGAGTGAGAAAGAGAATATGTAATATATGGAAGTGAAAAGACAGCGGGCTGAGACAGAAAAGCTCAAACTATCGCTTTTGGATGTTTTCCAGTAAACGAAATCCAGGATGGGTGGATCTGTAGAGCTAGTAACTGGATTAAGGTCAAACTGAGCGTGTAGGGCTGGGGAAGTTGGAGGGAAAAGGGGAGTTGTTAGCAGTGGGTGCAGGAAGGAAGAACATGTTCTGGAATTGATTGTAGTGATCATTGTGCAACTCTTTATGATATGACCTATTGAAATGCATGCAATGTGAGTTACATATCAATAAAACTATTAATTAAAATCTGCTGAACATGTAGTAAGCACTGTGGCATGCCAGGAGCCCTGGAGGTGTAGTGGTTATGTGTTGAGCTGTGAACTGAAAGGTCCACAATTAGAAAAGACAGAACTTTTACTCCGGTAACAAGTTACATTCTCAGAAGCTCACGGAGCCCATGCTACCCCGTCACAGACAGTCTCTATTACTCAGTACTGACTTGAGGCCAGTCAGTGAGCAAGTTATGACATATCAGACATTGTGACATGCACCATTTCCCTGCATTTCTACCATTTGGGGGGGGGGGTGGTGAGTAATAAAGTTAAGGCTTAGAGAGCTTAAATAATTTCACGAAAAGTTTTAGTCAAAGCTTCATTTCATTCAAATGATGATAACCTCTTTGTGTCTCTCTGCATATGTAAAATGAGACTAAGATGATGTGAGAATAAATATATAGTGGATGCATCAAATCAAGAGAATTTGAAACACTGCATCATGGGTTGGCTTATATTTGTCTGTAAAGGACAGTAAAAGAAATACTTGAGTCTTTGCCAGTCAATTACTCAACTGTACTGTTGTAGAACAAAAGCACCAGAGACAGATGTGACACTTGCTGGGCTCCAATACGACTTTACTTACGAGCACTGAAATGTGAATTTCACAGAATTTTCATATCATAACTTGCTAGTCCTCTATATTTTCAACTATTTTAAATTGGAAAATTCATTTTTAGCTGACAAATCATACAAAAACAAGCGTAGGCTGCAGTTGACCTTTTAAGGCTTCATTTGCTGGCCATTATGCTGTGCCAAAATATTTTAGAAATGTTCATTTATGGGAGATTTTCTAATAAAGTGGTTTCCTTTATAAAATAGACATGATCAATGAATTAGTTATAAACAGCTGGATAGGCACTGCTCCTCAAGCAGAAGACACTGACTCATCTATTGTCACAACCATGGATTCCTCAGTGCCTTATATGTGGGGGGAGCCTCACTAGAAGGGGACTACCAGGAGGCATCCCCACCAATCCCAATGCCATCAAATCTACTCGGACTCATACGGACCCTATGGAGGGTTTCTGAGACGATAAATCTTCCCAGGAGCAGAGAGCATCCTGTTTTTCCTGCAGAGCAGCTGGTAGCTTTGAAAACACCAATGCCCGGCCCACAGCAGCACCAACAGTCCCTACGGTTGGGTAGACTGAGGACTTGGTAGAGGACAGAGGCCAAATTGATTCCAAAGGCAAGTTCCAGGAAATGTACTTCTAGGTAAAGCATTGTTGCCAGATTCAGAATAGCTGTATTTTTAGCAAACGTTATCAATCAGGAACTTTGTACAAATGAACTTTTTTGGAATCTGAATAATTACGAATCTAGGTCTACTCAAAGAGACCAATGGCATAACCACTGCGTTAATTCCAGAATCCGTAAAAAGGGTCACAAATGCACTGCCTTCCATCAACAGTCTTCTTCATGACCGCCACCTCTTTTCGACAGCCCAAACTAGAGTGCTTGTTTATCTTTCTTTAAAGATGTATATCAACCCCTCTTAGTCCATGTCACTACCACATGTGCACAGTATTGCTGGATGCATTCCTGATCGGAAGACTTTTATCTGGTCGGACTCTCTCTTTTCATTCCCCAATGATTTTATTGGGGACTCTTACAGCTCTTATAACATTCCATACATCATTTGTATCAAGCATATTTGTACACATGTTGCCATCTTCATTTCCAAATATTTTCTACTTGAGCCCTTGGTATAAGTTCCTTCTCTTTTCCCTTCCTTCTTTTTTTATAAATCATTTTATTGGGGGCTCATACAACTCCCATCACGATCAATACATACATTAATTGTATGCAGACCATATTTGCACACTTGTTGTCATTGTCACTCTCAAAACATCCTCCTCCACTTAGGGCCCCAGTACCAGCTCCCATGTTTCCCCTTCCTCTCCACTCCCCCTCCCCCATGAACCCTTAATAATTTACAAATTGTTGTTAGTTACTTTTTCATTTCTTATACTGTCCAATGTATCCCTTCACTCACTTCCTTGTTGTCCGTACCCCATGTGGTTACCCTCAACCATAAAATTATTTTTGCTGCTATTTCATAACTGCTCTATAATGTGTTACAACTGGGCTAGGGCATTTAAAAAATATTCTGACTTGCAAATAGAAGGCTATGGTAGATTAGCTAGCCCTAAAATTTTTTGTATCAGTTTTTCGCATTCTAGTTAACTATTGGTCTAAGTTATTGATACTACTAAGCTTAAACAGTTAGGTAGTTCAAAAAATTTTAGAGATATGATACAACTTTGACAGTCGGTGGTCCCCCACACATGTGACTAAAAGTGGCACTGTAGTTCAGATGGGAATCACTTAAGCCATTTGAGCAGTGGTCGCGTGTTTTATATCTCTGAAGCTGAATTTGGAGGCAATTCTTTCCCTTGATTTTTGTTTAGAAGAGAACATGAAACAATGGGAGGATTTCCCTTTATTCTTAGGAGTTCACCTCTCAGAAGGACAATATCCTTATTGTTTCTGGGCATAAAAGTCAGACTCCTGGCTGTGCATGTTTAATGCAATTTTCTCATAAAGATAGCTCTTCAGTTTTAATAGAATCTCACTGATATATGCAGGAGCCCTGGTGGCCTAGTGATTATTCATTATGTTGCAATCCACAAGGTGAACAGTTCAAAATCAGCAGCCACTCGGAGGGAGAAAGATGGGCCTCTCAGAGACCCCATAAAGAGATCTCTGTCTGCTGCCAAAGAGACCAAAGTACTTCAAATAAGCTTTTGGAAAAGAGAAAGACAATCTATGTGTTTCATGAGTAAAACAAGGAGATGGGCGTTTGTTTCTTAAAACTGACTCCCCAAACAAAGAAGAGAGAGGATTTTTCCTCCTATGTCTAAAGTAGAAAAGGAGAGGCTTGGGCAAGGAATATCAACAACTTTGTGTCATCCTCACGGGGTCTGCTAATAAGCACCAGGGAAGGTCAACAGCCTGGTACCACTCTCGTAGGCTAACCAACAACATGGCCTCCTCTTCCCAAATCACCCTCTCTCAGTGGTGGTGGCCAGACCCAGGACAGTGACAGCACAACAGAATGGCTTATCTTGTTCTTTATCTGGGACTCAAAGGAATAAGCTTAAGCTTAGTTCCTTTTCAACAGTCTTGTCTTCTGGCATCCGATTACCAGTCATCACATATTTTACTTTCTTACAGGGCAGCTAAAGCAAACCAGGCCAAAAATGGTCAACTGCTTAATAACTTCTGTATGAATTTTACTTAGAATTCAATTCCTTCTTTGTTGTCAACTCATCTTAATAATAACTGCACCATGTTTTACTTTTAAGGGGAAACAGCAAAGCCCAATTAGCTAATCACACACTACACTATCGGAAGCCAGACTCCCTGTCCTCAAGTGGTCTGTGACCCATAGAACAGAGACAACTGTCTGTGTGGGTTTCTGAAGCTTGTAACTCTGCTCCCCTCCCACCCCCAATTCCACAGCTTCTTCTGGTATAATTCGGTGCCACTGGTTGTACGCTTTGTGTTGGACAATCATTATTGATAGCCTTTTCCAAATTATTCTCTCACTATTGACATAAACGGAATGTCCCCATATACAATGACCATTTCTCCTTCACCTACGGTAACCATTGGTCAAGTTCACTTTTTCTTTTGTGTGTGTGTGTGTGTGGTTTTCTTGATATCAAAGTCACATATTATGCACCTCTGTGGTTAAATAGTTTTTTGTATATACATGATCACAATCAGTTCTAGTTCTTCCTCCCCCCTCCCACATTCATCATTTGCTCTCTAAATGCCCTACCCTCTTTATCACCCATTTTCCCACATCCTATAAACCATTGCATCAGTTATTATTTCTGTGCATCTACTCATTTTTTGTTTTGAAAACTGAGAAATCCAACAGAAACAATGAAAAACAAAAGCAAAATAAAATGGCAAGGATAAAACAATACTGCTAATGATATCAAGGCACAAATAATGAATAAGAAAGAAAAGAGCACTATCAAAACTTAAAAAACCAGGGAAGCAATTTTTGTCATGGAGCAAGCAAGAAATCTTGAGCCCAGAACAAATTCAGGTTGGGTCAAGAGGTCAACTGACCAACCATCCAATTAAATCCCACATAATCCAGTTTACGATGATTTCTGTCTGGTAGTAGAGATACTCAGATACAGAGGAGATACTCTGCAGATACACTGTCTGTCGCTGCCTTCTACAAAGTGAGAGTTCACAATTTAAGCTCTGATGCCCTTCCTCTTCGTCATATTTGGATGTTGCTGCTGTCATCTTTGGCTCACACAAGCAAATGTGCTTCTTCCACATGGACTTAGTTAACTCCTCACTTAGATGGCGACTTGTTTGAATGCAACCTTTAAAACTCCAGATAAGTCCACTGGCAGCCAGGCACTATCTGCTTTCGGGGCCACACTTTGCTGTCGCGCCCTCACCTTCAGGGACCAATTCATAAAGATGCGTATCAAGCAGGGCCAGGTTATCAGAACCAACTCTTCTTGGCTTGGGCTAGTAGGAGCCCAGGCTCCATCTGCTCGTGCATGGGTCGTGCACCATGCTGGTTTACATCAGCAGGTATATTAGGACAAAAGCAAAACCTCACAGAACCAACAGCGACAACAACAACAACAACAGCAAACCCACCAGCAGGCAAATGAACAAAACCAAACCAACTAAGGGCAGAACACCCCCAAAAAAACCCAAACCCAAAAGAGAAACATTGTCAACACATTTTCCCATGACACGGAACTCCAAACACTGTGGGCATAAGGAGTGCATGTGAGTAGTTTCTCCTCAAGCCGCAACCCATAAGTTGCTGCCCTGAACCCTTTGATCTCCTAATCAATGGAGCTCTATTTACCCGGAGCTTGGGGATTGGTGCCAGGGGAAACTTCCTGGATCAATTCTTTCTTACTAGTGCCTATCCCTGCCTAACAGTTCAAAACCTGTCATATCCAGGCAAGGAGGGCCTCAGGGGACAGGATATAGAGTGATTCTGGGGCCCTTTCCATTGGCCACCCACCAAGCCCTGGGTTTTCCCCCAGGGTCCACTGACGGTCCCTCCACAGGTCGGCAGCTGCTGCTCTCTGCTTCCTCTCCCAGCAGAGCCCCTCCCCTGTCAGTCCAAGGGTGCAGGCGGCTTTGTGGCGGGGCTCAGTCTGTTCAGTGGGGCCGCTTGGCTGTGTCCTGGTTTGGCCCCTGGGGAACGTCATGCTGTGTGCTAGGCCAGCACCCATGACCTGAAACCTGGACCTCTTTACAGGAGTGGGAAGGCTCAGCTTCCTCTCCATGGAGCAGCCGGGGGCTTCAAACTCCTGGGGGTGTGCTTAGTACCCAATGTGCAATCCTCTATGCCCGCGGGGCTCTGTTTAAGCAAATGTAAATGAGGCCTCAGTAGTTTATTAGGCCTGATACAACTACAT
>PVJH01044665.1:0-12866 GCA_004026705.1 Nesogale talazaci | reverse complement strand
GTCAAGGGAGACATCAGTCAGTGTAAGACTTAACAAAATAGTAACAATTTATAAATTATTGGGGTTCATAAGTAGGGGGGGAATGGGAAGGAAAGGGAAAATTAAGGAGCTGATACCAAGGATTCAAGTAGAAAGTAAATGCTTTGAGAATGATGATGGAAACAAATGTACAACTGTGCTGACACAATGGATGAATGGATGGATTGAGATAAGAGCTGTACAAACCCCGAATAAAAAGATTTAAAAATGGTTTTGAAAAATAAATAAATAAAATAATAAATAAAAGCCAACTATGTGTGTACTGGGGCTTGGGGTGGGGCAATTAGTGTTCATCATGGATTAAGATTCAATACAAAGAAAACCCAAATTCTCACAACTGGACCATAGGTGATATGATACATGGAGAAAAGAAAACAAAAGGATTATTAAATGTGCTTTTCATTGTACTGCAACTATGACAAATGGAAGAAATGATGCTGAACAGAAAATTTCAAAGGAAAGCTTGAGAAGATAAAGCAGAATATTACAGTGAAATGTGCAAATACTAGAGTTAGAAAGCAAAAAAGAAAAGCCTGTTCACTTTTTGTAAGCTGAAAGAACTGAAGGAAAAAATCAAGCTTTGAGTTCTAATATTGATGGATTATGTGGACAAAATGCACAGTGACAGGAAAAAACAAAACCAACAACCCCCAAACGTCTAGTACGCATTCAACCATTTTCATAGGTAACATATGAGCAAGAACCACTGGTACCAAAAGAGGAAGTTCAAGATGCACGGAAATAAATTCCCTAAACCAAGACTGCAAGAATTGATGGAGTGCAAAATAAAATATTTCAACAATCACTGGAGGAACTTGCAACTCTTATGCTAAGAAATTTGGAAGAGAGTTATCTAGCCAGCTGACTGAAAGACATTTCCATATTTGTACTTATTACAAAGAAAGATTATCTAACAAGATACTCAAATTATAGGAAAATGTCAACATTACATACAAGTAAAATTTTGCTGAAGACCACTCAAGAATGGTTATAACTATACATTGCCAGAGAACTGCCAGAAGCTCAGACTGGGTTCACGGTGGGACATGGAGTAAGGGATATCATTGAAGATATCATAGATATATTGGCTGAAATCAGAGGATACCAAAGAGGGATTGAATTGTGTTTTGATGATTATGTAAAGGTTTTTGACTGTGTGGACGGAAGCAAACTATTGAGAAGAGTGGGACTCCAGGACCCCTTTATTGTGTACATGTAGAACCTGTACATAGACCAAGAGATAGTTGTGTGAAAAGAAGGGAATACTTCAGGTTTGAAACTCAGGAAAGTTGTGTGTCAGGGCTGTAACTTCTCATCATATTTAATCAGTCTACATGTTGAACCAATAACCTCAGCATTGGCATTATACGAACATGAAAGTGGCATCAGGAGTCAGGGAAGGCTTGCTAACAACCTGCAATCATGCAGATGAAGCAACCTTGCGTACTTCAAGTAAGGATGACTTGAAGTCCTTGCTAATGAAGGGCAAGGATTGCCACCTTCAGCATGAATTGTGGTGCTGGTGAATAATATCGAATGAACAGTGACTGCCAAAAGAGCAAACAAATCCGTCCGGGAAAAAGCACAGTCAGAATGCTCCTTAGAGGCAAGGATGGCAGAACCTTGTCTCACATACTTTGAATATGTTGTTAGAAGGGAACAGTACCTGGAGCAGGCCTTCGTACCTTGGTAGTGAGGAAGTGAACAAAAAAAGGTGAAATTTGACAAGATGGTCTGGAACAAGTGGTTGCAACAGTGGGCTTGAACATAAGAACAGTTGTGAGTGTGGCACAGAACTGGGCAGTGTCTTGTTCTGTTTTACATAGGGTCACTATGGATTGAAGGCAGACATGCAGCTCTTAACAACAATCCATCTAATAAACATCCACAGGTGCCTATTAAGTCATCGTGCTATAATGTGTGGGGGATAGAAAGACAAAGTAATACACCAGTCTGCCTATTTGCTATTGCACATCAAAGGAGACTTTCAACTGCTTCTTTCTTATTTATTTCTTGCAACTTGTGAAAGGATCTCCTCTTACCCAGCAGAAAAATAAAACTGCACAGAGGTGTATGCATCATCAAGTGAGCTTCCCCACACTGTAGTGGGTAAATAATGATAAGAAAAATGTATGCGGATGATCAAAATGCAATTTATAGTGGGCCACCAGGTCTACTATGTATTATATGGAAATGTCACAAGCCAGCAGCAAAAATAAATAAATAAATACATAAAAATCCGTGCCATTCAAGTTGAAGTTTACCTCTCTCAGCAAAACATTTGATAAGGCCCAGTATGTGAGTGTGCAGTACTTTCCCAAATCCTTTTGAAGGCACAACCATTTTATGCACAAGCTTAGTATACAGCAGCTTTCATTATTACCATCTCATTTTTTATTGATGGAAAAATGTTTCCATGGTGATGCTGGATTGTAAGCCTGAACACAGACCAACAAGAGCTCAGCGGGAGTGGGGCAGTGAGAACTCTGGAGCAGAAGTTATGAATCCATCTCCTGTCCTCTGTATGGTGGCTTCTTTAATGAAGAGGTGTTGGTGTTAATGCAGATGAGCCCTTACCAGGGCATGGGGTGGATACATGTCCTCATGTTTCATTTTATTATAATCAGCCTGTTTATCATGTATAGACTCATAAATGTTCTCAGGTTGACAAAGCCTTCATCCCATTCCTAAAATATTTTTTGCTTTTTTCTGGTATAGAGTTATAGATTGTCACAATATTTGCTGTTAGTATCAGATTGAACTAAGAAATAAATGGAAATCTTAATCTCAACCTTTTTTTGGGGAGAGGGGTGCATCACTGCCCTCTGGTGGGAGTAGGAGGCCCAGACTTGCTCCTCAATTTGAATCGCCAACCCAGTGGGCTACAATCCCGCACACAACCACTACACCACTGGGGCTCAGCTCCAATCTTAAGTTTTTACCACCCTTCAAATAATGATAACATACTGAAGTTACTTAATCTTGTTTAAATGCAAGATAATGGAATTAGAGCTGACCAGTCCTTAGAATTAACTAAACTGGTTTTCTTAGCCATAGATTAAAATAAAAGATTTAGAGAAGAAGACAGCTTTCTTAAGGAGCTCAATTTTAAGAGATAGGGTGGGAGTGTGTGTGTTTGTGTGTGTGTGTATGTGTGTGTGTGTATATATATATATATATATATACAGTTGCTGAAGATACACACATTAAAATATATATCAATTCAATAATTTCTCTGTATATATTGATATTTTAGTTATATACTATTTTCACATAAAAGACATTCTTTTGTCTGATATTTTTGTCTGATTTCCATATTTCTGCCTCTTCAGCCAAAAGGTTCCAGAGAGCAAGTCCTTTTTTCTATCGCAGGAAGGAAATTGATTGTGGTACAGATAAACTAAAGATCCCTACTCAACATACTTCACATGTTAAACTTGATTTAATCATTTGAAGGCATTGACTTGAACTACTTAAGGGAGCTGGGCACACCCTAGAAAGTATTCCTGGAACTTTGGGACATGAAAATAATCAATGTGCAGATTTGGTTTCCCAACACTCATTCCAGTGAAACTAATAGGGTGATCTCTTACATCTTTACTTCTGTTTTTCTCTTCTCCCAAACCCATTAGCGTGAAGCATCATTTGAGATATTTATATTCAAGAATTTCCAATGCCACTAGATATTATTAGGTTGTTATGACACTATGTTATAATAAACTAAGTCATGCATATCCCCTTGAACCATTGGCCAATCTTAGCAACAATAAATACTATTTTTATAATAGAAAGTATTATTTGAGGCTTCTTGTATTGATTTTTTTCTTACTCATTATTAAAGGCGGTGGTTCTTAATGATTTCTGCTTGGGAAGAAGTTTAATATGAATTATAAATAAATTAGATTTGGGGAAGGAAGTAATTCTGACTCATTTTATTGTCTTCAGCCTTGATGTCTCCAGCTCACTTTACTTTCTTTTAGCCTCAGTTTCCTTAGGTATCAAAAGGCTCAAATTTGCATACCCTGTTGGGACTGTTGTGCTAGAGAACTGTGTGAAGGACTGTCACTTTTATTACTTTTCTCAATTCCCCTGTTGCGTGTTGTGTTGGGGCAGCTTCCCAAATAATAAGGGGTTCTGTTGCTTCTTCAGAGGAATTTTCCATACACATGCTTACTCAGTGTGAAGATTGAAGTCGTCAAGGATTTTTTTGTTTTTTTTGCTTAAATCCACAGTGAATACTCATGGGAGCAACAGTCAAGAAATCAAAAGACATGTTGAGTAGGTAAATCTGCTGCACAGATCATGAGGTGCTGAAACAATCAGGTATCAAAGAACAAAAGTCAAAATCAATGGTCCAATTGACTCCCAATATCACTAAAGACAAATGGATACAGAGGCAGAGTAGAAGAAATGATGGTGCCCAGCTACCAAATGATTGAATGCCTGGAGTCTCAAAGACTTGAAGATAATCAACTCACCATTCAGTGCAGAAACAGCAAAACCCACATGGAAGAAGCACACCATCATGCGTGATCAAGAGGGGCCGAAGCGAGCAACAAAGAACAAGAATCACATTATTACAAAGGAGAGGAAAGCAGGGTGGGGACCTAAGGCCCACTGGTCAGTAATTGGTCACCCCTTTACAGGGGAGTCACAGGAAGGAGACAGACCAATCAAGGTGTAGCTGGGCAGTGATGATGCATACAAGTTCCCTCTAGTTCCTGAAGCCTTCCTCCCCACCTCCCCCTCATGGTCCCAACTCTACCTTACAAATCCAGATGGACTGGAGAAGGTACACTAGTACAGAAGGGAGCTGGAGATATGAGGAAACCAGGATGGATGAGCCCCTTTGGGCCAATGGTTAGATTGGAGATGCTGGAAGGGTGGAGGGAAGGGGGGGTAGAGAGATGGAACCAATGGCAAGGGTATGCACATAAGCTCCTATTTGAAGGACAGGCATCAAAGGAGTGGGTTAGAGGAGAGGTCGGGCAGTGTAAGATATGATGGAACAATAACAATGTATAAAGTATTGAGGGTCGTGGGGAAGAGAGAGCAAGGGAAGAGGGGACGGGATGGAAAAGCCGATACCAGGGGCTTAAGGAAAAAGGTGGACGATTGGAGGACAATAATAGAAGTGGGCATGTGAGGGTGCTTGACACAGTATGTTTATTTATGTATTGTGAAAAATGATGTATGAGCCCCCAATAAAATGATTTTAAAAAGTAACAGAAAAAAATCTACTGCACAAGACTTCTTTAGAGTACTGAAAAGCAAGGATGTTATTTGAGGACTCAGGTTCCCCTGACCTAAGCCATGGCATTTCCAATTGCCTTACTTTCATGTAAAAGTTGAACATTGAGAAGATCGAATAAGGATCAATGCATCTGAATGACGATGCTGGTAAAATATGGAAGGTACTAGGGACTGCTCAAAGGATACACCGATTTATATTTGCACAAATCCACCGCAATGTTAGAGGCAAGGATGGAAAGTATTCATTTTAGATAGTACTTTGGACATGTTGTCAAAGACATCATGCCTGGTAAAGACATCATGTTTGCCAGTGAACAAGAGGAAGGCCTTGGAGGAGAAGCCATGCCACAGCGACTGCAACAATGCCAGGTCTTTTCATTTTGTTGTGCGTGAGGTTGTTATGGGTCAGTGCTGTCACGATGACACCTAACAGCACCAACAAGCTCACTTGACTTTCCAAATGGTGATGCAAAGCAAACACAAGCGAACAAAATGATTGGTTCAGGAGCATTATGTATGCAGTTGGGGTCATGGACTTTTAAAGCTACCTGATTACCCTTCCTCCCTCCTTTGCCCTTGAACCCTTAGTAATTTACAAATTAATTTTTCATCCTGTACACTGTACAATGTGTGCCAACACTCACTTCCCTGTTGTCCATGCCCCAGAGAGGAGGCTACGTGTAGATCCCTGAAACTGGCTCTCCCCCTCCATTCCTCCATCCCTCTACCGTCCTGGTATTACCACTCCCATCACTAGTCTTGATGGATCATCTATCCTAAGTTTCCCATGTTCCCAACTTCACTGTACATCTCCTGGTCTAGCTGGATTTATGTGGTAGAATTGGGGTCATGGTAGTGGGTGGTAGACAGCATGAGAACTAGAGGAAGGTTGCATATTTCATAGCTCCTTCCCTGTATCTTAACTGACTCATCTCCTCCTTGTAACTCCTCTGCAAAAGGATGTCACCTCACACATTGATGGGCTTTGGGTCCCCAATCTGTACTCCCCCTCATTAATAATAATATAATTTTAGCTCATTGATGCCTGACACCGGCTCCCTTCACCACCTCATGATCACACAGGCTGGTGTGTTTCTTCCTTGTAGGCTTTGTTGCTTCTGAGCTGAATGGCCGCTTGTTTACTCAAGCCTTTAAATCCCCAGACACTATATCTTTTGGTAGCCGGTCACCATCAGCTTTCTTCACCACATTTGCATATGCACACATTTGTCCTCAGGGATCATATCAGGAAAGTGAGCATGCAAAGTTGTGCTTTTGAGTTCTTGAAGCCTGATATCTCATCCCTTTGACACCTCATGATTCCACATGCTAGTGTGCTTCTTCCATGTGGGCTTTGTTTGCTTCTGAGCTAGATGGCTGCTTGTTTACTTTCAAGCCTATAAGTCCCCAAACGCTCCATTTTTTGATAGCCCGGCACCATCAGCTTCTTCACCACCTTTGCTTATGCACACATTTGTCTTCAGTGATCATGTCGGAAAGGTGAGCATCTTGGAATGCCAATTTAATAGAACAAAGTGTTCTTGAACCAAGGAGATACTTGAGTGGAGGTCCAATGCCCATCTGTTGTGCTACTACTAACCCTATAAGTATACACATCTATCTCTTTCCCCATCCTCACTTATAAATATATGCCCCTATGTACATACCTGTATTTGAACCTCTATAAATGTGCATTATCCCCCAGTTCAGGAGCTGATAATGGGGGCCTGGAGGGAGGGAGAATGTTTTGAGAGTGATGATGGCAATGGGTGTGTAAAAGTGGCCTGAATACAACTGATGTTGTTAGGGATTGTGATGGGAGTTGTAGGGGCCCCTCAATAAAATGATTACTTTTAAAAAAAAGAGGGGGAGGGGAAAGGGGAGTTTTTTTTTTTTTTTAAGGAGCTTGTATCAAGGACTCAAGTGGAAAATATTGGGAAATGTATGTGGAAATATGTGTGCAAATGTGCTTGATACAAATGATGTACTGAATGTTGTAGTAGCTTTAAGAGCCCCCAATAAAATTTTAAAAATTAAAAAAAAGGCTACCTGAGCTCCAGTCTGCTCGTTTTCATCTTGAAGAAGTGATCTTGTGCAATGAAAAAGAGTCATGCCCTCTCCCAGTTTAAAACCCTAGTGAGCTCTTCCTATTCTTTTTAGAAAGAATTCCAGTGGTGATATAATACCTTACAATGCAGCTGGTCATTCTTCTCACTCTTCTTTCTCCATTCTCCCTATGTATGTATTGCCCAGCATTGGAATGACAGAAACACCTCAAGTGGATGTTTCTAACAGTTTTATTCTTATTATAGATAATAAATCAAGGCACAAAATCTGGAGGAAGAATTTCTGTGTCAACTCTGCAAGAAGACAGATTCTTGTCTCCTTTCAGTATTCCTGGGTTTGGCTTTTTCTTAGAGATCTCTGGGTGTTGCCCTGACTCTAGGAGGTTGTCAGCACAGGGATACTGGATCCAAAAGATGTTTTCCATTCTAAGCTCTTTACTTTTCATTTATCCTTTTCTCTTGAGGCACTCCTTATATATTGGATCATATGACGTAAGAGTGTCGTCACCCAGGCCATTTGCATAAAGTAGTCATATGGTTTATTATGCCTGGAATGTCAAATTCAAGAGGAATGGTATTGTATCCATCATCAAAAAGAATATTTTAACATATGTCTTGAAGTACTATGTGTCTATGGTAGGAGAATATCTACCTATGCAAAGAACTCCAGATAATGCAACTATTATTCAAAAGTATTATTTAAACAAATCACTAGAGCTTGTGAGGAAGAATTGAAGAATTTTGAAAACATCATCAGTCAAAAATTGATAAAATTAAAGATGAATTGATAATTGTTGGTGATTATGTCATCTGCACAACACTGGTTGCTAATAAGCCTTCCTCAAGTACTGATGCTTCATTCTTCTTCAAGTAGTCTAACTTCTCTGATTATTTGCTCAGCATAACAGATTGAATAAATATGATGAAAAGATACAACCCCAACCCATACTTTGCGTTATTTAAAACCACCCTGCATTTCCTTCTTCTTTTGAACAACCGTCTCTTGATTCCTGTACATATTTCACAAGAGCATGATTAGGTTTCTAGAAATCTCATTCTACTTAATCTTGTCTATAATTTGTTTTTATCCACACATTTAGATGCCTTGGCATAGTCAATAAAATATAAGTAACCCTTTTTCTAGCATTTTCTGAGATCAGCAATCATGTCCCTTTTGCCACACCCTCTTCTGAAACTAGCTGGAATTTCTGGCTGCTCCCTATAAATGTATTGCTGCATTTGTAATTGAACTGACCAGTAAAATCTTACTTGACAGTGATATTAATATTATTATAAATTTTTCACATTCTGTTGTTTCCATTTCCCTTAGAATGGACCAGATAGTTGGTCAGGTAGCTGTGTTCCAAATGCTTTCGCAGAGACAAGTGTGTACTTCCAGTGCACCATCAGTTCGTGGAAACATTTCAGTTGGTATTTCCTCAATTCTTAGAGTCTTGTTTTTTTGACTTATGTCTTTGGTGTGCTTGAAACTCCTGTAGTATCACTAGTTTTTGATCATATTTCATCACCACTTGAAATGTTGTATTCTTTCCATTGTCTTGTTTTTGCTTCCTGCATCTTTCAATATTTTACCCCTGGAGTTCTTTGATATTATAATTCAGGCTTGTATTTTTCCATCAGTTCTTTCAGCTTGAGGTATGCTGGATCTGCTCTTGGTAGCATTCAGAATGTCTTGAAAGTGGATTGTTGGAAATGCAGGTAGGAAAAAAAATTAGCATCCTGTCCCTTGATCTTCCTTATGTTCTATTTAAATTTGCTCTTTGTTTTTAATATTTCCTGCTTTCTTTTTTTATTGAGCTTCTTATTTGTTTTGCTTTGTTAATCTTGTTAGGGTTTTTTAAAAAATTAATTCTTTTTATGTGTATGAAATCCCAGATTGATAAATATATAGAGACAGTGAGTGAATTAATAGTTCTTGGGAATATGTCAAGGAAGGTTTGGTGGAGAAAACAGGGAGCTAACAATGAAGAATGAAGGAAATGTTCTAAAACTAATTGTGGTGATGATTGTACCACTCTTCTCGATGTGATTGAGCCACTGAATTGTGTAATAGGTGAATTGTATGACAAAACTGTTGGAAATAAAACTCTCTATTTTGTTCCTCTAGTGAGTCCACCTTAAAACTGAGATACAATTTATTCTATTATTAATTCACACTCACCCCGGGGCTCTGTGGGAGAAACACTTGGTTACCTTCTTCCTTGAAGATTATTGTAGGAGTATGTTACTATTCACTCAAGGGGGTTCTATGAGTTAGAATTATCCAAGGACACACAGTAAAAACAACTCTTTCAGAATGTATGTTTGCCTTATTTAATTACAGAGAAAGCCTTTCCAATTATTTATTGGAGAGGCATAAAGCAAGTTAAGTCATCTCTTTGGAGCAGCACTTCTGCATCAGCAAAATTAGAAGATTAGAATTAGAAAACATTAAGAGTCGGTGATATAGTTTCTATGAAATCTTGAGAATGCGATATATTTTTGGTCAATAAAACCAGAACCAGGGGTGTTTGAAGGTGGGATTATGGCCACCATAATGCTCTGGTTTTTCTTTGAGGATACAACTAGTTTCAGCAATCTGGCATCATAGTCAGCCCTTGTTCAACAAACTCCCTGCCATCGGGTTCATTCCAACTCATAGTGTCCCTATCGGACTGAGCCGAACTTCCCTTTGGGTTTCTCTTACCTTAGATCTTTACAGGAGCAAACAGTCTATGTTTTCTCCCACAGAGTTTTTGATGTTTCAACCACTCACTTTGTAGTTAGCAGTTTACTGTGTAGCCCACTACACTGCTAAGTCTCCTTAAGCTTCCTGAAAGTAGGGGTTGCCTCTCATTTCCAAAACCTAGGGTAGTTCCTGGCACTTAGGAGTTGTGCAATAATATTTGCTGAGTGAACAGTAGAGAAGTCACTATCTGAGTCTAAGTATATAATAGATGAAAATGTGCTATAATTATACCTGCTATATCCACCATTCAAATTCTACATATAATATGTCTTCTCTCCTGTTACAAAGATTTTCTGTTTTCTGTCACGCATTCTTCTTCTTAGCTTTTTCCTTTGCATCTTACATCAGTCTGTTTGAACTATGTGTTCTATTTCATAACTAGATTTTCTAAATGAAAATTTACAGTGATGTGAAACCTGGAGTAGAAGTCAGGAGATCTGAATTTTATGCTCATATGCCTCCAGTTTATCAGGTCAACTCAGAAAGGTTGGATACAGTGTTGGACTTTTGTCTTTCCTTAATTAAAATGAGGGAATAGGAAATATGAAAGGTCCTTTACTTCTACAATATTATTGACTTATATTGTTCTTTATCTTTCCATTAAGTAAACCAAGTTTTCTCCTAAAGTGGCTATTTTTGAGTGACAATGATCATCTATAGTCATATTTGTTAAAAATAGAAGCACATTCATTTACATTCATGCTATAAATTTTATAGTCCTCTGCGAAAGAACCAAACTTTCAAAATGTCTTGCCAGTGATTGAAAGATTCCGTGTCCTTGATGCATGTAAGATCCTTTAGCGAGTAGAATGGGAGCCAAGAACACTGGTGAGTAGATGGAACAATATCATATCCTCGTGTCACTGTCCATCTGGCATATTTTGTAAGTTTTCCAGAAATTTCTCAGCATGACTCCTATAAATTTCTCATTTCATCCCAGATTACACACATCTCATTCCTGGCAAGAATGTCTGCACATAGAGCCAGTTTTGAAGAGAGTAGAAGTATTTGACATATACTAGTTTTCAGTATTCATTACTCTGCCTTCAAAGGCATGACAGAGGTGTGTGATCTTGTGTTTTGCAGATTAGATTGTAGAATCATTTCCTTGAATTTGAATTAAATGTGTCCAGTGGTGATTTTAGGAGGACTTGTGGTGTAGTGGGTTGCTAAGTCAGCTGTTTGAAAGCGAGAGCCACTCGGTAGAAGAAAGATGAAGTTCTCTAAAAATAGTTCTATCCTGTCTTGATAAAACTGATGCCAGTGAGCTTTTCTTTGGTTTTTCTTTGTTCTGAGTAATAATTTTAACCTTTCTAAAATTCATTCCCTCATCATTGAAAGAAGTAACTCACTCAGCACAGATAACAGGGTTAAATGAAACTGCATATAAAAGATTTAGCATATGCGATAGTTAGGTTTGCTATGTCAAAATGGTCGATGAAGATAGGTAGGTTTGCTGTGCCAACATGGCCAGCGAACACATGTGAGATTAATTGAAGGGTGGAGATATAAAGGGCATGTTGAGCCTCGCCATTCTTGCTCTTGCATCTTGGGACCAGTGTGCAGCTGGCTGCCTGCTAGTCCTGTGTCTCGATTTGCAAGCTCCACTACTGTGGGTCACCTATTCTGTGGATGGTGTCACTGTAAGCTGAGGCTCCTTCACGCCCTGCTTCACCACGCTACTGGAACACACATCTCTTGAGGTGGAGACTGTCAGACCCTGTTATCTGGCTGACTGTCGGTGAGCTGCCTTACTGTTTGTTGCCATGGCCAGAAAGCTTAAATTGCTCTACAGAGTATATCCGGTAGCCCTCAAGACTCAAAGGACTGCCAGTGTATCAGCTGCCTCATACAAGTAAGTTGCAGCACAGTGGATGTGTGATAAATTAAGGATATAAGTGATGCTTTTGGGAAATCCAGAAATTCTTAGTCTTCACCTTTCTCTACCTAACAGGTGTTTCCGACACCATCTAACTTTTCTCTCTCACTTGCTTCTCTTTACTTTGCCTAGTCTTTGCATTTTATGCCCTCCAGCTACTTGCAAAACAAAGAATCCTCTTTCCTATTAAATTCCATGCTCTGAAGAGGAGGGAAGAGTCATATTTCCAACCAATACTGTGCTTACATCACATTTTCTAGGATCCTGACATGATAGAAAACTGGAAAAGTACTCTTCTCTTTCCTTTTTGAAAAATCAGAGAACTAAAGAGTCTGCTTCCCTACACATGATATGGTTAATTCCTTAATATTGCTACACTATTGACCAACAACTCATCGCATTCTCAAGGATAGTTAGAATTTCTCACATACACTTTGAAATAACTGATGTGAGCAATTTTCTGGTTCTACTCTTTTCACCTTAATGGAAGAACTGGAGGCTCAGAGAGATGGTCTGACTTGTTTTCTATTCATACAACTAACAAATAAAAACACTTTATGTAATTGCAGGTGAAGTATCACAGCACAGTACATTCCTTGGAGTCTTTTTTTAAAATTAATTAATTAATTAATTAATTATTTTTTTTTTTGTGGCATCACTGCCCTGGTGGGAGTAGGAGGCCCAGCCTTGCTCCTGGAGAGCTGTTGCTGGATTTGAACTGTCAACCCTGTGGGCCACAGTCCTGCACACAACCACTAGGCTTCCAGGGCTCAGCCCCAATTAATTTATTTTTTTATTCATTTTATTGGGGACTCACACAGCACTCATCATAATGTATACATACATACATACATACATACATACGTTGTGTCAGTAGTTA
>PVJH01044664.1:0-12863 GCA_004026705.1 Nesogale talazaci | reverse complement strand
AGAGAGAGAGAGAGAGAAGAACGCACGTGGAGGTTGAGACAGGCAGACTCGCTCCTGAAGCTCAGGGTGGCAGAGCTTGCGTGCCAGACTTCACCCTCTTTCCTGACCGCAGACCCTCGGGGGCCGTTGCCCTTAGGATGTCCCTGCGTCTTGGGCCGCAGGCCTCCCCAGTGAGACCGCACCCTCAGAGGCCTGCCAGTGCCTGGACTGAAGATGGAGTCGGGGGGAGTTCCGCTTCAGCTGACTGTCCGTTCATCTGTCCACTTGCGTCGGGTCTCAGGGCCTGGGAGATGGGTGACGCCGGGGTCCCTCAGTTTGATGGACAGATTAGTTCCCAGGGCTCTCATTTTCATCACCCCTTCCCCCTGATGGGAAGAGGTCAGCAGCTGCCCCTCAGATGGCCACTCCCGCCGATGCGGGGCAGACTGGTCTCTCTCTCTCTCTCTCTCTCAGGGAGCCCTGTAGGTGTCCTTGTTGAGAGCTGGGTGCCAACCAGACATCAGGGGCTCAGCTGCCCACTGCCTCACAGGAAACACAACCCGGACTCCAAGCTGATACCACCCTGCCCGTACACTGGGACCCCAAGTGGGTTTTACACCACACACACTCCTCCTCGCACATGTGTGTGTGCGTGTGTGTGTGCAGAACAAATCCAGATGAAGCAAAGGACAGCCTGGGGTGAGGGGGCTAATAGCTGTCCCCCAAACATTTCCCCAGGGCCTCCCTGCCCCTCACTGGGCCCTGGTCATGGCGTCGCTGGGCCTGCACAGTTTGGAACCAAGGTGCTGAGTGATGTGGATCCTTCTGGAATCACAGCCGGTCACGTGCTGGCACGGCAGGCGCTGACTCCCAGGGAGAGTGTGTGTGCACATGTGTATATTCACACGAGTGGATGGGTGAGTTTGTGCACAGGTGTGTGTATTCACGAGGGGATGGGTAAGTGTGTGCTGCCTGCATGTGCACATGTCGGAGTGTATGTGGGGGAAGGGGGCGGGGACCGGGTGTCTGTCCTGGAGGAAACCTCACGTTCTGTTTCCCGTGACGAGCTGTGCGCCGACCACCTGTTGTGGGGCCTGGGGTCCCTCCTGGGGCAGCTCTGCGGGACCTGGTGACCTGACGCCCCCAGTCTTGGTCCTGCAGAGGATGGCGGGGGCCGGGGGTGGTGGTGGGGGGGGCAGCAGTGCCATGATGATGGCAGTGCCCTGGTGGTTGCTGGTCAGATGGAGGACCAGGCATCCTTGGGCTGCTCCTGCTGTGGGCTGTCAGGGCAGCGGGAGCCAGGGCCATGGTCAACTGTGATGTCCCTGGATCTGGAGGCCGCCAACCACTGACCAGCGGTCAGAGCTGCATCTCCACTGTATGCTTGGTCAGTGCAGGGGACACCCCAGCCCAGCGTCCTGCCCTGCCCCTCTGCATGCACTGGCCATCGTGTCTGATGGGGTTGCCCTGGCAGGGGTGGGAGGGAGGGTCCCCACACCCAGGGTGCTTGGCCAGCCCCGTCCCTTCTCTGCCACTTTAAACATCCCGAGTGGTATTTCCTCATAAAGCCCACGTCCAAAGTCAATAGCTGGTTTCCAGTTGGGCCGACATCCCGAGGGCTCTTGGAAGCCAGCCCTTTTGGCACGCCCAGGCCGTCCTCTGTGTGGCTGGATGGACGTGGTCTCGGACAGAAAGTCGAAGGGTCTGTGTGCCCTGGGCCTCAAGTATCTCCCTGTCCAGCCTCCGGGATCTCTGCCAGTCTCAGAGAATCTGGGTCTAGTCCCAGCTGGTTGGAGGGACACTGGCTGGCTCCATCCCCAGCATGCCTGGGCTGGGAATACCCTCTGCGATGGACAGGACACTGGGAGCAGAGGGAGGGGACCCCATGGTGACCACAGACCAGTATGATGTCAGCTTCTGGGTCCGCCACCTCCCAGCCACCCCCCTTCGATGGCCCAGCATTGCTGTGAGGTTGGCGTCTTGTCCTCTGACTCCCCTATGAGCAGGTGCTGTGGGAGAGTTTACTGGGGAGGGGCGGGGGTGAGGCAGTCCCAGGAAGGGGACCAGGAGGAAGAAACAGATGGGAGGGGGAACCCGGGCCACAGTGTGGCTTGCCCTGTCTTGGCCGGCACAACCAGGTGGCAGGGTTGACGCTCTGGCTCTCGACTCGGTTGAGGGACAAGGCAGCCAGGAAGGTGCACGCAGAGGGCACTAGAAAGTGGCACACACAGGGCTGCCACCGAGCATCACCAGGGAACCGCCAGAATGGTGAGGTGAAACACAGGATCTCAGACCCACGGCAGGGAATCCTAGATAAAGGCAGGGTCTGTGGGAAAGGTACGTTCTACCAACTAATGAATGCACAGGCATTCGACTGTGTGGACCATCATGAACTGGGGTGAGTTAGGCAGCGCTCTCTAGAGAAGCAAAAGCAGGACATTTATGATTAAATATCTATATCTGTGATATAGAGATAGAATGGTTTATACAGCGAGAAGGAAGATAACAGCCAATTAATCCACACAGCAGTACAGAGGGCTCAGTTCAACTCACTTCCACTTCCGTGGAAGTCCTTCCACTCGCATGGGCTGATAGTCCAAGGTCCAGGAAGCAGACAGCTGAGTCCTCCCTCGGGCAAGGCAGGCAACGTCTGCTCACAGGCAGCAGGCAGCAGGGCGGGTCACCAACACTCAGCAGCTCAGGAGTTTGAGGAGGGAGGCAGGCCCGGATGGGGTATTGAACTCAAGCAATGCAAAGCAATGAAGGTGGCGGGATCCGCCAGCCTCCGTAGTGCCCCCGCGATGCCCGCCCCCATAGCATGGGAGGCAGGTCTCGAAGGAGCTTCCAGCTCTAGTGACACGAACCACGGGCGGCTTGGCCCACGGGTGCAGCTCACAGGCGGAGGCAGAGAGCTGGTTAAAGCAGCAGCACGTTCCCATCACCCGAGAGCGAGAGAGAGGGGGCGGGCCTTGCAGAGCCATCCATCTCTTTGCCCTCCCTGTGAGTCCAGGTAGACTAAAGAAACAAATTCACAGACACGCAGATGGATAGAAGGGAAAGGTTTATCTACAAGAGGAATGGGACATTGAGAAAGCATCCCAACTCCGTCCAGTTCAAAGTCGTAAGTCTGATATTAGCCCATATGCCCGATACCAGTCTATAAAGTCTCCTTCTGACTCATAGTCACAGGCCAGTGGGTGCAGTGTCCCTGGCAGGGGTCTCCCCATGGCTCCTCATTTCCAGGACTCAGGGACCATCAACAGCATCCAGTGGTGGTAGAAGCAGCTCAGCACTGGCAGGGGTCTCCACATGGCTTCTCCAGCTTCAGAGGTCTGGTTCCATCAGGGCAAGGCCATGTGGTCTCTCCTCCGGCTCCTGCAGCTCCTCAGACGCTGCCATCTTGTCTTGTCCGTGATTCATCATCTCTGAGACTCACTCCCAACAACTGGGGAGACAGCTTCTCATCTCCACGAGGGAAATATCACGAGGTTTCCCAGACGTCTCAGGAGAAAGCCATGCCCACACGGAGGCCTCATTGGCTACTCAATGGCTCTCTCCAGATGAACAGGCTGGACTCCACCCCTACATCTCAATCATGAGATCAACATAAGCACATGACCGCTATACCCTCCATTCAAACTGACCTGATTCGTCCCACCTGTTCCTATTGGCCAGGCGGGCACAGTAAAGCTGCCTATCACCTATGGATCACCTTAAGAAGCACGAGGTGTAAGACACATCAACGTGCTCACGCAGAACCTGTGCACTGACCAGGATGCCGCCGTCTGAGCAGGAGGGCCTCCCGCAGAGCTGAGTGTCGGGACAGGTGTGTGTCGGGACTATCCTCTCACGGTCCTTATTCCAGGTGCCCGCTGAGCGTCATCCGAGGAGGGGCGTTCCATTCCGGGCAGAGGAACATTACCCCCTCCCCCCACCCCCAGCTGGAAGGTGGGGTTCATTAACCACCTGCGACCTGCAGCCCTGGCTGATGAGACAAACAGAAATATGGGTGAAGGCAGAGAGCGGAAATGGAAACAATGTATCGTTTATCTAGAGCTCATTGGGGGCAGGGGAGGGAGGAGCTGATATCAAGGGCTCAAGTAGAAAGAACATGTTTTGAAAGGTATAAAAGCTAGAGAGAATGGATGTGTGGATTGTGGTGGGAGCTGTACCAGCACCCCCCCCCCCCCACCAATCAAGTGATTAAAAACAACAGTGACAAACAAACAAACAAACAAACAAGGAGGCCTCCGGTTGAACTCTGGTCCCCCTCCCCCCTGAAGAATTCACTTCAGAGCACAGCCCTGAGGCTGCAGCGGGGGGGCCGTGTCTGAGCAACACACTGAGCCGATGAAGGGGGTGGGGGGGGAGAATGGAGTGCGTCCTGGTCCACCCAGTCTGGAGGACCACGTCCCTGCTCGGAGCAGCCGATGCACAGGGAGGACCCTGGGGGCGGCCCCACTGGGAGACCCGACGCCTGCCCCTCGCTGGCCCCTGCACCAGCTGGTCACTCGTGACCGGCGGAGGGAGACCGCGGGGCGGGGAGGGCATTGGCTGCCCCAGGGGCCACCAACCAGACAAGCAGATGAGAAGTATGGCTGGAGCAAGGTCAGGCAAGACTTCCTCTCGCCAACCTTGGGCATGCTCTCGGGAGGGACCCGTCCCTGCAAAAGGGCGGCGTGCCCAGTACGTGCAGAGGTGGTGGGAAACAGGAAGGCCCTCAAGGAAATGGACTGGCCTGTGACTGCCTCGTGGGCCTGGGCAGAGAGCAATGGTGACCAGGCAGTGTTTCCTCCCGTCCTGCATGGACAGCACCGTTATGGGCCAGAGCGACCGGATGGCCCCTGACGGCCACGTCGCAGCAGCAGCTTGGCAGACCTGGGCGCGAGGCCCAGGGACGGGAAGCTGATGGATCAGATGCAGGTGCAGGCCCGAGCAAGCTTTCCCAGGTAGTCCTTGTGCTGGAAGGAGACCCCCTCCCAGGAGGTAACGTCATTGCCCGGCCTGTGACTGGAGTCAGGGGCTGGATCCCACCCATGATGGAGGCCTCCCACTGGACAGCTGGCTGGCTGTGGTGCCCTTGCATCAGAAGTGGCCAGTTTCTGATATATACATTACGGGTTCAATAGGCAGTTGTGCAGCGATAATTATTATTTATCATAACAACGACATAGAGAAATAAGAGAGCATGAAACAATAAGGGTCAGACACATTTCATATTAGGGTAACAAGCTCACCTCCGTCCCCCTTGGTGGTCCACGTGGAGAGAGAGTGGGGGAAGGGATTACATGATGAGGGGGAGCGTCCCAAGTTGAGGGGCAGGAGAGAGAGCCTCTATCCTATGTCCCATCCTTATATACCCTCTGGAGCCAAGTCACAGGCAAGGACATACGTCACAGGAAGGAGTTGTGCCATATGCACAGGTTATAGGAGAGGGAGGTATCAGGTCCCCTGTGACAAGACCAGACCCCAGACTCCCGGATGTGGCTCCACAGGCTCCACTAGAGATCATGAACAACAGTGTGTGAATCCGCCCACAGGCTTCAAAGGAAGGGAAGCATCATCCTGACAGCAGGGGAGTTAGCTCTGTCCTGAGACACACAAAGGCCTCAGATAACCGGGAGCCACAGGGAGAACAGCTAACTTAACGTCCACACCAAATGCTGGTAAACAGTTTGCTTAATATTTTCGAGTATGTCATTGTGGAAAAGTTCTGTCTTCATCCAACACCCTTGGGTTAGGCGGGTGGTTCTGGGGTGCAGATGACAAACCACTGAGAATCCTGGCCTAGCCAGGCTGTCCCAAACCCTTGCCATGGGGGGGAGGGGGGGTGCGGTTAGGACTGTGGATGGGGACAGAGCGGGGGCTGTGTGGTCGCTGTGAGCAGAACAGGGAGCAGGTGTCCGGGGGGCGGAGGACAGAAAAACCACCAGGAGCCCCGTCTCCTGTCTCCTCCTCGATCGCAATTCCGCCTAAACTCTTAAAGGATGTTTGCACCGGTGTGATGCCATCCTGGCAGTGTTAGCCGGCTGGCCCCCGGGTCCGCTGCCCCCACTGTTTCTGAAGAAGATCAGCAGGGCCTCCCCACTGGTGCCCGCCTCCCCCGCTCCGACACGCTGCCCTGTGTCGGCCCCTGAGGTGCCGAGCACGGGCTCTGGTCACGGCTGCTAACCACAAGGCCAGCAGCTGCTGGGAGGGAGGCGGTGAGGCCGTCCCCTCCCTCGAGGGGCTGGGCTCGGCCCCAGGCAGCAGGTGGGCCCTGTTGGCGGGAGAGCGGTGGGTTTTGCCTGCGTGTTCGCTTTGTAGCAAAGCGTGGGTCGGTGTTTGTTTCGTGTGCTTGGCTGCTCTGTGTGGTTTGGGTCGGTTTGGGGCCGTTCCAGGGGCTGGCTGCCCTGAATCGCGCCGCTGTGCTCGTCTTTGCGTGACGAAAGGGTTCGTTTTCTTGGGATACGCGCCCAGCGCTCGTCTCCTGCAACCCACCAATAACACCAATAACCTTTATTCCCTCCCGTAAGCACTCATGACCACACCACCCATCCTTCAACAGACAGCTGTGGGCGGAGGGGGCGGGCGGCCTGGTCGCTCTGCCGGTCCCGCTGGCAACCTGGATGGGGGCAGACAAAGGCCCAGGAGAGGGGAGGAGGCTCTGGGCTGTCACGCTTGCTGCTTCTTTTGCTCTGTCCCCGCACCCCTCCCCCTCCCCGCGCTGTGCAGTTCAGGGCTGCCCTGTTGGGCCAGTGGGGTGAAGAGAAGGGCTTCCAGGACACAGTCGCCACTGGGATTGCCTTGTTCCTGAGGAAGGGGGAGCAGGCTTGGAGATGGGTCACCCAAACCATCCGCACACCTGAAACCCCGTGACTGCGACCTTATTAGGACATAGGATCTTTGCAGGTGGGATGAAGGTCAAACTCTTGGGATGAAGGTCAAACTCTTGGGGTGAAGGGTAGAGTTGCCTGGTCTCAACCCAGCCACAGGTGTCCCTCAGGTATCCCTCAGAGGGTCAGGTGAGGGCAGAGGCAGGTGGTGGGGCCAGGCGGTCACCACCCCTGAAGGAGGAGGTGGGGGGCGCTCTCTGGAGCCTCTGCCCCCACCCCCAGCTCCACAGCGTGAAGGTGTGTAGAGAGACTGGGTGTCAGAGAGACGGGGCCAGGGCCCTAGCCCAGAAACTGGTCAGAGTAGTTCCTCCTGGGCCCAGTGCTCAGAGAAGGCCCTGGACTCTGACGTCCTCTCTCATCACGTCCAGCATAGACATGACCTCCAGGCTGGTGCCCCCCGTGGGCTCGAGCTCATCCCCGACTCTCCATCCCCCAGAATTCCTTGCACCTGATGTCACCTCTCGGGGACAAGCGTGTTTGAAGCTCCCGCGTCAGTGCCAGGCTAAAACTGCCCGAGGGGAGGGGGGTCTCTGAGATGACTGCTCACGGGAGCAGACAGACTCATACTCACCCCCGTGGGGTGCACGCTGGCTCTGGGACAGGGTCGAACCGACCGTGTGGGTCCCTGGAGGTCCGCCACACCGTGTGTGGAGACCCTTAGCAGTCTTCTGCCCAAATTCTGGGGTTGGACGCGGTCAGTGGCCTCTGCTGCGTGTGGGTTCCTCCCTCTGGGAATCTCTCGGCAGTCACCCGTGAGCACCGCCAGGCTGTCCGGCAAACCCTCCCCGGTCTCCAGGCAAGACCCGATCCTCGCCCACGTGCCGCAGCTGGAGCGGCCTGTGCTCTCAGCGGGCTTAGACCTCCCCCTCTGGCCGTGGTGGTCATGGCGACAGTGCAGTGTGCAGGTACGCGGGCGTGGGCTTGCTTCCAGAAGGGGTCTGAGTGACAGCTCTGGGCCTGGGGCCCTGGCCAGCACTCAGCTCCACACTGACCCATCTCGCTTCCCTTCCTGCTTCTCGCTCACTCCCTGAGCCGCACCCCCCTCACCTCCCCCTCATTCCCTGCCCTGAGCCTCTGAGTCACTCACCAGGCTGTGGGGGGCCGTCTCCTCTGCTCCTTGGCCTGTCTTGTCAGCAGTATTCTAGAGGGGTGGGAGGCAGCAGTGGCCTCAGCCTGGGCAGTGGGCTTTGCTCAAAGACCCCCAGGACCTGGGGCACCCTGGGCGGGGGGGGGGGGCTGCTCACCCACCCTTCTCCTGGTACCAGATGCCCAGGGGCGCAGAACAGTGAGGCCCACCTCGTTCTGACAGGGTGACGATGTTCTGGTTGAGTTCATATTTTTGGCACATTTGTCTAAATCGCTCCAGGAAGGTGGGTTGCAGCGTCTGGACCCGTCCTGGGACGGAGAGCGAGGGTGGCCTCCTCGTGGCAGACTGGCCTGGCCCCTCCCCCGCCAGTGTGAAGTGGGGGGGTGTGGCCATTGAGAGACCCCCACCCAAAGGAGGATGGGACCCTGGTGAACCTTCAAATGGGCAGGAGAGCCAGAAGGACCTGGGGGGTCAGTGATGGGGAGCTCAGGCAGGGGTCAGGGAGAGGAACGGAGCTCGGGGGTGGCTTAGCCTCGTGGTTACTGGAGAGCACCAGCCCACACGTGTGCGTGCACGCATGTGTGATGTTGTAGAGCTGCGCAGGTGGAAGATGGCGTAGTACTCGTCGTCCGCCTCCAGGATGAAGACCGTGCGTGATTGGGCGTGTGGTGTCACAGAGTACCAGCGCACGCATGGACATGTATGTGCACACGTGTGCCGTAGAGCCACGCATGCACGCTTGATGCTCCGCGGGTGGAAGGTAGCACAGAGCACGTGCACATGTGTGCTTGCGTGTGTGCACGTGTGTGCTCGCATGTGTGCACGAGTTTGCCTGCGTGTCTGCATGCGTGTGCGCGCACATGTGTGCCTGTGACGTACCGTAGAGCGCCAGCAAGCGCGTGTGGACGCCGTCCTTGACAGTGCGCAGGTGGAAGATGGCGTAGTACTCGTAGTCCGTCTCCAGGATGAAGACCGTGCTGTCCCCCTCAACTGAGAGGACCCCACTCAGAGCCACTGGCACCCACTGGTGGGGGGGGTCAGCTTGCCCTGTGGCCCCGCCGCCTCCAAGGAGAGCCGTGAACTCATCTCCTGCCGCCCCCACCCCCTCCCACCGCCACCCTTCCTCCTGGGCCCGGTGGCCCGGTGCCCACTCACAGTCGATGGTGAACACGCCGTCTTGGTCTGTCCTCTGCAGCAGCATCGTTATCGGCTCACAGACCCCCAGCAACCTGCGGGGAGGCTCAGTGGGTGCCCCCTCCCCCTGCCCCCTGGCAGTGCAGGCGGCTTCCACAACCATCCAGTGACCCTCGTCCCCACCCCTCCCCATGGCCTGCAGACTGCCTCTGCTTTTCTGGGCTTGCTGCTGCCCAGAGCTGGCCCCTGGTCACCGGACCCACACCCAGGCTGCCCACTGTGTTGCTGCCTTCCCCTGCGCGGCCCACCCTGTCCTCCCCGCTCACCTGAAGTGGACGTTCAGCTGCAGGCTCCCGTTCTTCCAGCTCTGCAGACTCTTCATGTAGAACCGCAGGTCCCCGCGGGGCTGGATGCGGCTCAGGTTGTTGGAGGCCAGGGAGATGGAGGTCCAGTACCCCTCGAGCTGGGGGGAGGGGGTTGGTTGATAGCCCAGCCCCTTGGCCCCTCTGACCCCGGGGCTCACGCCCACAGTTGCAGATTCACCTTCGACAAGTTGTAGTCTTTGTGCACGACCTGGTAAGGGTTGAAGTCAAGGGCAGCAGCCAGGGGCAGCGCCAGGCTCAGCAGGACGGGCAGCAGGGCCATCGTGGGCAGCTGGTGCCTGGCCCGCGGCCCTAGTCTTTATGCCCTTTCTGCTGCCCCCACACCGCACCTCCAGTTTCCAGCCTGTGGGGGGGGGGAGCCAGGCTGCCCCCACACACCAGGAACCCAGCCAAGATGGCTGTCTTCCAGGGCTGGCCCTGGGGGCCCCCCTGCACTGCGGGGTGTCCGCTGCAGCAGAGCAGAGGGGCAACCAGGTTCAAACCCCACTGGACTCCGTGTGGGGCTGGCTCCAGGAGAGGACAGCTCCTACCCCCACCTCAGCATTGCACTGACTAGAGCTGGGGTCAAGGTCCAAGGGCCTCCTGGAAGAGCTGCTGGTGGGGGGAAGGGGGGCACAGGAGCAGCAGGAAGGATGAAGACAGTGGGAGGGCCTGGCTGTGAGCCCAGCAGAGGAGGTGGACATGGAGACCTGCATGCAGGTCGTCCTGTGCTCCCAAGGTGGCCTGGTGGTGAGGCAGCTTCCTCTCGGTGGGGATGGGAGACAGAGTGGGCTGGGGCAGGAGGCACTGGGGCATCTGAGCATCCTGTCCCCCTGTCCTCAGTCCCGTCTTCCCAGACCTGCCTGGGAGCCACGGGGGCGGGGGGAAGGGTAGTACCGAAAGGGGAGGGGTGAGGAGGAGAGGGAGAAAGGGGGAACTGATTGCAACGATTGACACATAGCCATACAGCCCTCTCCAGGGGGAAAGACAACAGAGAACACGGGGGAAGGGAGACCGCGGTGGTGGGTGTGAGAGATGAAGCTAACGATACACCATCTAGCGGGGGTTACGATGGGGGCGCGGGGGGCTGATCCTAAGGGCCCAACCGAAGCAGATGTCCAGTAAAGAATGAGAGCAGCATGTACGAGCGTGCCTGATTCAATCGGGGTCTGGCTCGTGATAAGACTTGTACGAGTCCCCAATAAAATGATTAAGAGATAACTTAAAAATCAGCAACAACACTGTGGAAGGTGTGGCGTGGGCATCCACTGACCAGCAGGTGGCAGAGCGGGAGCGGTTTGGCACCAGCCCGTCCCCCACCGCCACCCTCCACCCTGTGCCCTGCACCCTCCACTGGAGGCACCGGGTCTGCCTGCTCCCCTGACCGCCCTGAGGAGGTCCGGCCATGTCCGCTCCCAGGGGGTGCTGGACTTGAACTTGTGAGATTTGGCATAGCGGGGTGAGACCCTTCTCTGAGCCGTGGAGGGGGCAGGACTGGTGGGGTTGGGGGGCTGGCTCTCCCCAGGAGTCTGTGTGGATGTAGCTGAGGAGGGGTGCATAAGGCTTATGGAGGGGAGGCTGACTCTGCCCAGGGGACTGGGGGTTCTCAACTGGGCCTTTCTGGACCCTGAGCCGGTTACCTGTTCACCCACCCTGCAACCCCAGCCCCCGCAGTGACTAGTCCTGGTGGGCCATGGTGGGCGCGTGAGGAAGTGCAGACAGAACATAGGACAGAGGCCTGAGGGGCCCCAGGCCGCCCCTTGACTGTGGCCAGGGCACCTCTGGGTGAGGGTTAGGCATTTAAGGATCCACAAACGAGGGCTGTTTTCTGTGAAAAGGGGCAGGGCTGTTCTGGAGGTCCAGGGGCAATGGACAGGGGGCTTGGTCAGCAGACTGGCAGGGTCTCCCAGGGTAGGTAGCCTGTTCCGACTCTGGCGGCACTTTGTAACCCTTTCTTTTCTTGCTGGGGGCTGTCCCCCTCAGCAGACAGTTCCCTGCCCACCCCACCCCCTGAATGTGAGAGGCTGACCTGTGCCTTCCATGGGAGCTAGCCATGCAGTGGCCCTGCTGTCCCTCTTAAGGATGTCTCAGGGGCTGGGCCTTGGAGTAGGCCTCAGGGCCTGGAGGGACACTAGAGGGTCCCTGGGGTGACCTCTGGCAGCCAGCCTCGGTGTCTTGTCCTTCCCAGAGAGATGTCCTTTCTATAAGTGCTGTCTCCAGTCTCCCCTGCCCAGGGCTGCCACCGGGCCCCGGCCCAGGCAAGCAGTGCCTCATGTGCAGGGGTGTCACCCCACATACTGGCTGCTTCCTCGTCCTTACAGGGTCACCGTGCCCCTCAGTCTCTGCGCCCTTGTGGGGTCCTGGAGGGCGCAGGGCAGAGGAGGGGCAGCAGTCGGGTGTCCATAGTGTGTACCATCTGAGTCACTGTGATGTCCCCACCCCCTGGGACGGGACCTGAGTTGGGGGCTCATGCTGAAGGCAGCCAGACACACACGCACACCCATGCAGCACGCACAGACACACATGCACACCCACGCAGCACACACATCTATGCACACACACTCACACATGCAACACGCACAGTCACACATGGACACCTATGCAGCACCTACTCACACACATGCCGTATGCACAGACACACACACCCATGCAGCACACACATCTATGCACACACTCACACACGCACACCCATGCAGCACACATTCACACACATGCAGCACACACACGTGTGCACCCATGAAGCACACACATCTATATACACACACTCACACATGTGCAGCACACACAGACACACACCCATGCAGAACACATCTACGGGCACACACACACACATGCAGCATGCACATACACACACAGCATGGACAGACACACACGCACACCCATGCAGCATGCACAGACACACACACACACCCATGCAGCATGCACAGACACACACACACACCCATGCAGCACGCACAGACACACACGCACACCCATGTAGCACATACTCACACCCATGCAGCATCCACAGTCCCACTCACACACTCACTCCTGCTTTTCCTCACCATCGAGCCCTCCAATCAGAGAGCACGGTGTGTCCGTGGGCTGGGGCTGAGGACACGCAGGATGGTGGGTGATCTGCCGTGTAGACTCTGAGATCAGGCGGCGCCCGGTTCTCCTCCCCCGGCATCCGCTCAAGTGTGCCCAACGCAAACACTGGCCATGGGCCCATACAAGGGCTGCATGGAGCCCTGGGGCCAGGCCCAGCTCAGCCTCGATGGAAGCCCGAGTCCCTGGGGCTGCTGAGGCTGCCGGGCCTGCTGGTGTTTGGACAAGAAGTTCCAGAACGTTCCTAGATCCACCCTGCCGTTGCTCTGGGGCCTGCGTCTGAGTTTACACCTCATCACTGCACCCGATCCTTGGAGAAGCAGGGGGACTGGGCATATT